>JAZHYW010060238.1:0-14275 GCA_037355805.1 Ixodes ricinus | reverse complement strand
AAACCCATCCTGACAGTGAACACTCATAAGGGACTCTATCAGTACAATAGACTTCCCTTTGGTATCGCCAGCGCCCCAGCTTTGTTCCAGTCATTAATGGATAAGGTGTTGATGGGCCTAAGCAATGTAGGTTGCTACATTGACGACGTAATTGTCACAGGACGAGACATGGACGATTGCCAACGTACACTTGAGTGCGTCTTGGAACGATTAAACGAGCACAACATTACTCTCAAGCAAGAAAAGTGTAAGTACTTCCAAAACTCGGTGTCTTATCTCGGACACAAACTGAGCTCAGAGGGTATCTACCCAACAGAAGGAAAAGTGAAGGCAATCATCCATGCACCACAGCCCACAAACACCACAGAGCTGAAAGCCTACCTAGGGCTGCTAAACTATTACGGAAAATTCTTGAAAAATGTGGCATCAGTGGCAGAGCCATTGTACCGGTTACTGAGGAAGGACGAAAGATGGGTTTGGACCAAGCAGTGCAGCGATGCGTTCGACGCCACGAAGCACCTGCTGATCAACAGCCGCGCGCTCACTTATTACGACGTTCGCAAGCCGCTGGGTTTGCAGTGTGATGCGTCATCGTACGGCGTTGGAGCTGTCATTTTCCACGTGATGCCGAATGGCGAGGAGCGTCCGATTGCATTCGCTTCGCGAACACTGACACCTGCAGAAAAGAATTACGCGCAGGGAGAAAGGGAGGCGCTCGCTCTTATATTCGGCTTAAAGAAATTCCACAAGTTTCTGTTTGGTCGACAGTTCGTTCTGTACACGGACCATCAGCCACTTCTAGGGATTTTGGGACAAAACAAAGCGACTCCTTCCCTAGCAGCTGCTAGGATGCAAAGGTGGTCCCTGATTATGTCAGCGTACCAGTACACTCTTAAATACCGTAAGGGCACTGAAACAGAAGTGGCTGATGCCTTGTCTAGGCTACCTGTCTGTTCGACGTCCAGAGAAGAGGCAGCTGAATGTCTCTCGGTTTTTGAGTGCACTCCCCTGACAGCCCGAGATGTGGCCAAAGCCACGGCACGAGATGCCACACTTTGCAAAGTTCTAGAGTACACCAGATCTGGCTGGCCAGGAGACGTCGCTGACGAACTACAACCGTACTACGTCCGGCGTCTCGAACTTTCAATTGAGCAGAGCTGTCTCACTTGGGGATCGCGGGTTATCGTACCCGAGAGCTTGAGACCACCGGTTTTGACGTTGCTTCATGAGGACCACCCCGGAACCAGCCGAATGAAGATGTTAGCTAGAAGCTTTATTTGGTGGCCCGGATTAGACAAAGCTGTCGAAGAGTACGTGAAGCAATGCAAGGTGTGTCAGGTCGTACAGCCGTCGGCGCAGCCTACACCACTGCACCCTTGGCCATACCCTTCGAGGTGTTGGCAGAGGGTCCATATTGATTTCGCGGCAAAGGGTCCACATAACTTTCTTGTTTTAGTGGACGCGTATTCCAAATGGGTTGAAGTTTGGTTGATGAGCACTACCACTGCTACTCAAACAATCACCAAACTTCGCAGTGCCTTCGCTGCCTTCGGCTTCCCCGAAGAAATTGTGAGTGATAACGGGCCACAGTTTGTATCTCAGGATCTGGAACGTTTCTTGACCAAAAATAACATTACACATACAAAGACTCCGCCCTACCACCCAATTTCAAATGGGGCTGCCGAACGTCTTGTGCAGACTACAAAGCGGGCACTGCTAAAGCAAGTGCTGTCTCACGCTGAGTCGGAGAAAAAAGAATCAGTGCAAGAAGGGCTAGACAGCTTCTTGATGAGCTATAGAAACACCCCTCATTCGGTGACTGGAAAGACTCCAGCTGAACTCTTCTTGAAACGACAACCAAGAGTGAAGTTGTCTTTCATCAAGCCCGACTTTGTAAAAGACATGAGTGAAAAACAGCTGAACGTGAAACAGCAATGCGACAAGCACAGGGGCGCAGACCGTGCATTTGATCTGGGGGAAAGAGTGTGGGTGAAATGTGTGCGAGGTGAGAGCGTTCCCTGGGAGGACGGTGAAGTGACACAAATTGTGAGTCCGGTGACATATATTGTGCGTGTGGCCGGTCAAACGCGATTCGTGCACGCTGACCACTTGCGCCGTTCTTCGACACGACCACATGAGGCTTCATTCTTGCTTCCGCCACACGAAAAATCGGACCCGACTGAACAGCACGAGCAGCCACCTGCGATGACGAAAACACATGACCTAGACAACGAACTGATGTCCGATATCGCGACATGTGCAACACCTTCGAGGACTGATTCGGTGACGTCTCCGCCTGATGCGACGCCGCCTGCAGGTTCGTCACCTTCAGCAGAAAATCAAGACCAGCCGGACGTTGAGTTACGACGAAGTGCGCGTGTGCGTCATCCACCCGACTGGTTCAAACATTCAGATTTTAGAAAGTGATCAGCAGGTCGCGCATTAAGGGGGGAAGATTGTTGTAACGCGAGAAACAAGCGCTGAGCGAGTAGCGCGAGGGCCTGTGACATCACGCTCGTGACATGGGCTGCGTTCGTCGCGCGCATGAGACATTATCGTTTTGTAAGCTCTGAGAACGAGCTGGACGCCATAAAGGTTCTTCTGGTTTGGATCGTCGTGCTTCGTCGTGGTTATTACAATACGAGGGTTGTCCGTAAAATAAGGTTCCCAATAATTATCGACATTAAAAACCATGTTTATTGGCAATGAATAATATATTTTTGGAAAGCTTAGACCTTCTTTTTTTCGACAAAATTGCCGTTGAGATAAAAGCATTCTTGGTTGCGATGTATCATCTTCTTTATGCCTGAATCGTAAAACTCTCCCGCCGCGCGGGAAGGTAACTAAAACCTCTTCCTTCAGCTGCTCTCCGGTTCTGAAATGCGTCCGACCAAGGTGTTTCTTCAATTCAGGGAAGAGATGGTAGTCACATGGGGCTATGTCTGGGCTGTAGGGCGGGTGTGTGGCAGTATCCCATTCAAATATTTTGGTGAGATCGTTTGTTACACGGGCGACGTGCGGACGAGCGTTGTCCTGATGGAAACTCACTCCTTTTGTGAGCATGCCTCTCCTCTTGTTTTGAATCGCGAGGCAAAGGTTCTTCAAAGTCTCACAGTAGCTGTCCGCATTGATTGTTGTACCGGCAGGCATGAATTCGCACAACAATAACCCCTTGCTCTCCCAAAAGATGGTCGCCATCACTTTGCCGGCAGACAGTGTTTGTTTGAACGTCCGCGGCTACGGCGACTCGGGATGTTTCCACTGACGGGATCGTTGTTTTGTTTCCGGTGTCGTGTAGTGGACCCCCATGTTGTACGCTCATATGCTTTTCTCCGTAGACTTTACACGGTTGAGAATCAATGTCCATCGGCGCGGTGTTTTTCTGCGCACAAAACACGATTCACAGAGCGTAATTCGCACCTGGCGGGAGAAGTGTGTGGGAGCTCCATCTCTAATGGCTGCCAAGCCAAGACTGAGCGTCGCAGACAGCTCGTCAGGGCGGGGACTGGGAGAGAGGGAACCAAGCTACACGCCTGTGTCGCCGGATCCCGCGTAACAACGTTCCTCGAGACTGCAGCTTCTGGGGAACCTTATTTTACGGACAACCCTCGTATAAGGCTCTGGAGCAGTCAATGGGAGTGTGCTTTCCCATTGACTGCTCCATAACTCTATATGCCTACATGTTGAAGGTAATCATTTGGCCGGTGACCAGCACAGCACTTATTAAGGTTCCAAGTATTTTATCTTCAGGTGCTTCAGGTGTTCAGTGCTCCATGGTGTTTGTGTTTGTGTTCGTTTCTAAAGTGTAGTTGTGGGACGTATGTAGAGGTGTCTTCAAATACCACAGAATTTACTAACATTTACTGATTCAGTAACATACTAACAAAAAATAAAAAAAGAATCGCGTTTTTTACGTTATTTTGCTGCAGCCAATTCGGAGTGAGAGTGGAAAGCCACAGTAAGCTTCCCAAACTTTGTTGAATAAATAGCTAAGCTGTAAAGCATTTTTTAAATCTTCTGTAGCTTCTCAGTTGAAAAGCCGTAGATTTCAATTGAAAAGCTGCAGAAAAAGCAACTTGGAGGCTAGAGAAAGTCTGTTAACTTTCTTATTACAAAGTGGGCTAATATCCAAAAGAAATTCAGCAGAAAAGCTAGAGAAAGTCGGATGAAAATCTATTGAAATTTTATATCCTCTGATGACTTTTTTCAACAGCCTTTCAACAGAAAAGCATCACAGTTTTTTGTGAGAGTGGGGATTGAATCCAGGATCCTGGGTTCTGCAGCTCAAGCTTTCGCTCCCCGTGCTTAGAGCTGGTGTGCGCTAAAGTCACTGGATCCTGGTAAAGTAGCACCATTGTCTTCGCTGCCTGCTAGCCGAACAATAAACTACTAACATACAGTCGACCAAAGCCTCGCAAAGCGATTGGCTAATCGGTCTCTGTTGCTATGGCAATTGCTATTTCGGCCCCCTCAAATCCTCGAAGCCTTGAGAGGGTCGTTCAAATCCAGTTGCACCAAGATCATATTGGAACATTATCGCAGTGAAGACGTTCCTAGCCAATATAAGCGTATTTGGAACTGTCTATGCAATCAACTTATCAATACTGCCAATCTCCATGGATCGCTTTCAATTATATTGTTTTTCTTGCATATTTCAAAATAGTAGAATTATTCTTTGATGCCTCCGAGCACCGACACAGCATGTGGTGGTAGTACGAGATATACACTTATTTCGCCAGTGTGCGGATAGCGAAATCTGGGTATACAAGAAACTTCTCTTTAAAGGGATACTTCAACGAAATTTGAAATATACCCGTCGTGTTCATAAATAGGTTGAATGTGATCCACAATATCCGTAAATGACAATCGGACGTTTGTATTTTGAGCCTGATGGCTCTATTTTCCGTTATAAACGGCCCACTCTAGCAAGCGCTCGGAGAAGGCCCAGCTTAGAGCACGTGACATCCAACGCAATCGTGACGTAGTTCATCTCGGGACGAGCAAAGCTACAGCTTTGCTCGTCCCGAGATGAATCTGTTAGCGTGACTTTTGGGATAAACCACACGTTCTCCTTTGGGAAACGCTAACACGGACTCGGTAACGAGGCCAAATAGAGGCAGCAAAAAATAGAGGAAGGAAAGGATAAAGCCAAAAACAAATCCGAAAGAAAAAAGTTAATTGGTCAGCTTTAACGTTTCCTAAAAAGGGACGTGTGTGGTGTTCCGAAGGGTCATGTTAACGCATTCCCTAATCCACCAATGAATCTTCCTGTAATATTTTGGCTTAGAGTTCATGATGACGACCTCCAAGAATGCGACCCGAGACGACTATCCTAGACGACGGCACAAGACGACGATTCAAGCCACGAGTTACTTTTAAAAAGTAATTAGTTATAGTTACAGATTTTTGCCAAAAATGTCTTTAGGTTACAGTTAAAGTTACCTAAAATAAAAGTAACGCGTTACAGTTACAGTTACTTTGTAATTGTAACTTAGTTACTTTTATGAAGACAGTCATGACCACACAGAATGAGTAAAATTTCTATTTATTACATTCCTCTTTTTTCTTTTTAAGAGCTCTCTTATTTCCCTTTCTCAGCCGACAGGTGAGGGATATACCGATGAACAGACGGGTGCATCAAAATAATAGGGAGGGATCAGGCCGGAAACCATTTGGAACTGAATGAAGTGGAAAAGGCCGTTAGTATAAAAAAAGGTAAAGAAAGGAGGGACTCAAAGACAACACAAAGTCGTCTCAAAATGGCTTCCGCTTTTTTTTGTTTTAATTTCTTCTATACAACGCGAAACAAAACACTCGATCGTGGATCACGGGCTCACGGCTCCTGTGAAAGGGCAAGTCGACCAGTAAAAACGGCTGTACAATACTAGAGCGCACGACACAAGAGGCGTTAGAGCGCCGACAGTAAAGCGGCCACGACGTTAGTGCGCGCGGCACGAGATCGCCGCGGCGTTAGAGCGCGCGACGTTAGCGCGCGCGACTCGAGAGCGCAGGGACATCAGCGCGCGTGTCATCAGAGCGCCCATAACGAGAACGCAGAACCAGTCCAGCGCGAGTGGACCGACCCGACCGACCACTTGTTCGGACATCACGTGTTTTATGTGAAATTGGCGGGATTTAAGCCGCGGCATTCACAAGGACATTGCGAACGAATCGACGAAATTTTTGCGTGTGACAAACCAAGAAGTGTTACAAAAAGCGGACAGCAGAAAAGAAAAAGAAAACGAAAATCAATATTTCTAGCGTCTATTTCCGCAGAAAAAAAAACATTGCAGCTGACCTAGCTTCATTAGTTATTCGATTTTAATTGATAAAGTTCACCACCGACCTCACTAATTTTTATTTTAAAACATTTTAAAACGTTGCAAAGGAAATAAGCGACATGTAGCATGCTTCCCCGTGTTCTGGGGTTTTCAAGATCAATTTCTGGAAAGGAGCTCTCGTGCCAAGTGTCATACGCCAACCATTCATATTGTCACAAATGATAATTGTAGTAAACACTTAATCTGGCGATGTGTGCCGACAATGAAAATGAAATATGCGTTGATGTCAGCGTAGCAGAGGATAGAGCGCTGGGGCGAGACCGGCAGCATCCGGTGCGGCAGTCACAGTGGTCTCAAAGCTAGCTTCCACGACCATTCTGCTCTAGAAAAACTGGATTCTGCTAGCAAAGCTCTACCTTTGAAACATGTATGGGGTAAGGGACACGATACGGTGTTTATTTCACCTTTTGTCTCTGCCACCATATTCAAAATGTACAGCGCAAAGAAGTTCACCGGAAAACCGACGGGAGCGAAAAAAAGCTCACCTTCGAAATCTAGCAATCAATATAACTTTAACATTCGAAACTCGAGTGGAAGTTTTGTTTAGGTTCATATTTAAAACGCTCATGTCCGCACTTTGATTTCCGTTGATGCAACGTTTTTGATCGTGTAGGTTCTCGTTGAGCACCCGGAAGAATGGCTTGGTTTCTTAGAAGGAGTCGTACCCGTTTTAGTTTTATTTTTCCTTAAAAAGGCATATTCAATCAATCAAAAATCACCAATGCTCCGATCCGATGAGTCGCACAATTTTGTTCTGACTGTGGAGCCGCGGGTACATCACACATTTTGCGGTGTTCGCTCAACTGGGGCGCTCTTGTGTCGAGCACTCAACTGCTCATGCGCTCTCGTGACATGCGCTCTAATGTCAAGCGCGCCACTGTTGCAGCGCCCTCGTGTTGAGCGCTCTAACGTTGGCACTAAAGTGTCGCGCGCTCTAAAGGCGCTCTCCCGTACAAACATCTTCTGTGGCCCCGGTCAGACAGTGTCTGTTGGCGGAGTCTTGCTTTCGCAACGAAAGTTCTCGCCGCGACTACTGCGCAACCGAAGACAGAAACTCTCGTTCGGCGTTAATCAGTTAACCGTTAGGCGTCTACGCGTCCTGTGTTTCCAAGGTGGCTCTTTCGCTTGGCTGAATGCAGCGTGGTTGTTCGGTGAGGCCGAAAAGGGGCGAAAACGGGGCGAGAGAGAAACGCGCAAAAAGTTTGAAATAAAGTAAATTTGAAATTCGCTTTTGAACGCGATAAAAAAAATAAAAAACAGAATTGGAAAAACATCTACTTTCTGTGCAGGTACTTTGCTCCGACAAAAAAAAAAAGCTTTGACTTCTTTGTTTTATTTTATCGTATCTAATGTGGGGCCCAAGCTTCGCTTATGGTCGAACCCGCTGTAGTGTTCACAAAATAGGGTCGTTTTTTTCGCGAAAAGTATTTGTATTTTTGCAAATACTTCTAAGTTACTTTCAAAAAAGTATTTAAGCTATCGTTACAGTCACTTCAAAGATGTCTCGAGTTACAATTAAAACTTACAAAAAAAGAAAAGACGAGTTGCGGTATCGCGTTACTACCCAAGACTGCCCAAGAAGACGACCTATGACGACAACGTAGGACGAAAACCCACGACGATAACTTACAACGACAACCAACGACGGCAACCTACGACGGTAAACAAGGTTACCATTATGGCAAACGACGACGAGCGATGCCGACGGCGAGCAGCGACATGCTCCCAGGGACAATGGATACCACAATTGAAGTTTTCGACGGAAGTGTGACCGTGATGAACTGTGAGAGTGTCATGATATTTTGTAAGGGGTGCATTACCTCATTAGTTAGGCAGTTTCTTTTAAGCAGCATGCCGCTGCTTAGAGAGGTTTTAAAGCCGGGGTGCGGGGCGAAAGCCCGAGTGGCTAGGCATCTGTCAGGTGTCTCCTGATATGCGCTCCTTTTGATCCGTCCAGCAAAAAGCGCGCAGGGTATTTTTCGTGTAAAGTGACTTGTGGAATCTAACCCTTGCAATAAAAAAAATATATTTATAAAAAGAGCCGCGTGCTCGGTGGAGTTAGAAAAGCCCACGACTGCCACGCGGAGGAACAAGGTTCGAACCCCGCTCAACCTGATTCTCTCTTTCTTTAATAATTCACCACCCTTCTGGGGCCCTAAACTCGTCCAACACAAAGTTGGAGCCGAAAGTTCGCGCAGTGCGCCGATTGGACGTCGGCGGAGAAAACGCGAAGTCATCGTCGTGATAGGCCAATCGGTGCGCTCCGTCAACTTCGGTCCCAACTTTGTGTTTGACGAGTTTAGAGGCCCTCGAAAGTTCCAACCCAATCTTGCCTATCATGGTGTGTTCTGCGTCTAAACATTCCTCAACTGACCTTGTGCATAAAAATACCGATGAGTGGCTGTTTCGGGACAGCCGGATTTCAGTCGCAGACGAAAGATGTGTAATACTTTTTTGCTTAATTTGCAGGCAGTTAACATACGCGGAGCGCACGTTTGTCTGCTTCTTTTGCAAAGGTTGTGGTGACGTCAAAACGCCGAGCTCTGATGGGCTCTGATTGAAGGATAGTGGGTAGACCTCAAGACAGCTTGCTTTGTGTCTACCCACTATCTTTCAGTCAGAGCCATTCAGAGCTCGACATTCTGACGTTACCACAACCACCGCAAAAGAAGGAGACAAACTTGCGCTCAGCATTTTTTTCCTTCGTTTAAATTCTACATTCATCTGCTCCTAAAAAAACCAATATCCAGATGTTTGTTTTTATTTGCTTAAATTGTTATTACACACTATGCACTATATGCTCTTCGGCCAGTTTAATAACCGATAATAAGGAAATACTTCAGCTAAGTCTCATAACAGTGAATGTATTAGTAAACAGAATAATGTACGCTTTCGCATACAAATTACGCGCATTGCATCGTACTAATCATGAGTTCCTGGTAGAATTGTGCGAATGCCGTTTCGAATCGATTCGCGCATTGTCATCTGTAGCTTTAACACTGTTACGAAAAACGACAGTCGTTGCTTTTCATTCTGCTGCAAAAGCTATGAAAAACGGAACCAATCGATTAGAACCGGTATTCGCACACCCTTAGTTCCTGGCAGTTTTGTAGGCGCTTTCGAAAAAAAAAAAGTAACGAAATATGTTACTTGTTACTTGGAAAATATAAAAAAAAACTTGTTACCTTTTTGTTTCTGATAAAACGTAACACACGTTACTTTAGCGTTACTTTTTATTTATAAATAAACGTCAACAGTCCTGTTTTTGTTTTGTTTTCGGCGGCGGCGATTTTCGAGATTTGGACAAAGGGTGGGGGCGTCGGGGTTTTTCGAAAGTGGGACTTTTCGCGCAGAGATATAGCCATGCAAAATTTTGAAATTCTGTGGGTTAAATAAGATAATTAATGCCTTGGCGCCTTTGCTTCGCTCCTGCTTAAAACCAGGTGCAGCCGATGCTGAGAGCTAATGGGAGCAATCAAACAGGGTCAAAGCGCAACTCATTGAGCCTTTTTCGTTTATGATTGGTTCAGCGATGATAGAACACGTACAGAAACATGACGAACACCATGACGGTGCGCTCTTGACGCTGTTTGATTTGTCCCATGAACTCGTAGCGTCGGTGGAGCTTGGACTTAAGGTAAAACAAATAGAAACACAAAACTGATTTTAGTGTACCTTTTTTCAGGCTTTGGTAAGACGATAAAAAGCAACCAGTAACTTACCGTATTTACTCGAGTAATCGCCGCATTATTTATGAACAAGGCGCTTGTGTCCGCTCTTCCGCAAAGCACATATACAGCCAATCATCGCGTTGCGCATAAATAACGAATAACTAGATCAAGAACACGATTCTCCATACAAATGCAACCTTCACAGATGGTATCTTCTCGCGAAGACGTTATCTCTGTCCTGTAAACCGCTGGAATCATTGCTGTCGATCGCGGTGATTGGCAATCCGCGTGCGTCGTGGAAAAGCGAACCCTCAGCTTTTCTTCATAAACAGTGCGGCTATTACTCGAGTAAATGCGGTAAGCACGTTACCCCTTGCTTAAAATACGTAACGTACCCTTACTGTTGTGAAAAAGTGACTGAAGTGCGTTACTACGCTACCAAAAAAGTAACGCGTTACCGGTAACGCTGTTACCTGTAACGCGTTACCGCCAACACTGGTTCCTGGTTCCCACCGTCAATGAAACTGCTTGTTAGGTTGTTGGTACATACAGCGCTCACCAAACTTATACGAATAGCATGACATGTGCCTCATCTCTTGGACGCGCTATCCTGATGGCAGCTGAAGAAGTACTCCATGACATATCGTTTAATGGAACAGCACGAGCAGGGGAGGCCGCTCGTTTACTGTTGAAATCGCGGCTGATCCTAGGACACTGCAGAAATGTTTGCCGGCCGGCCAATGCAGAGAGGAAGTCGTCTGGTTCTCACGCAGGAGTTGCGGTGACGTCAGAGCGACGCCAAGTTCTGAGTGGCTTTGATTGAAAGGATAGTGGGTAGACCTCAGCGGTATAGATGCCTCGAGGTGTACCCGCTACTATTTTTAAATGTCATCTGACATCCTCGCAATCCCTATGCAAGAAGCAGGAGAACTTGCGCTCACGCATAGAGCCCTTTCAAAAGACTGCCCTCTGTTGGCAGCTGCGGAATCCTCTGCACTATGGCGGACTGAAACTGTAACGTCAAGGCACACGTTATGTGGTTGGTTGGATGACGGTAAGAACACATCCAAAGCAAAAGGTGACGAGCGCCGTGATGTTGCACTTTCGACGCCGTTTGATTGGCTCCTTGGCACCTAGCGTTGGCCGCCCTCCGACCTTCGCTATCTTATGGAATGACTGTCACTTTCTCGATGCCGATTGTTCCGCCATTGTGCCGTGGTTCCGATCTTTTGATAATTTGCGCGTGACGTTCGAAAGGGTTCTATAATACATTTGTCGCCTCCTTTCACCCAAATGCAGGGGTGGATTTAGCGGCGGAGGGGAGGGGGGATATTGGGGTACTCCCTATGTACCCCAATATCAACGATTTTAATAAAAAAATGGATATAGATTAGACAAAAGTTTAGTTTTTGGTGACAGCAACTATTGGGTAAACAAAGAAGATCTGGGTAACGTTTCGGCCGTTACGTCATATCTCAACAGACTTCCCCTCCCCAAGCGTGACCCATAATCCCTCCCCTTCACGAGTGTGCATAGTTGACGGCCAAAACCCTAAGTGTTTGGGTTACGTATTTAGTAGGCCTTATGTTCCTACTGAATTAGTCATCCATTAGCTGATAATTTTGCCACACACCGATGCACTGTAGTGCTAAGGGGAAGGTGGACCGGGGGGGGGAGGGGGGGGGGGAGCGAAAGAGCGTTCTTGTAGAAGGGTATGCACTTGGGCTAGTTGGTGATCCATATTTCCGAGGGTAAAAGCGCTAAAAGGGACAAGTAAAAGAAACGAACAGCACTCTTTATAGCAAGGGTACAGGCGAGCTGGTTGAATATAGGCATTTTAACCCTGGAGAGGGAACAAGTGAGGACAAACACGACACATCTTTGGTCGGAAAAAAAGTGCCGAGTTTTTCCCGGTCCAGCCAGTCGTAATTTAGGCCCTGAGAGATGGGCTTCCATTCCTCGGGATGTACCACTGTGGGCTACGTCGTGCAAAGCAGTTCTCCGGTTGCCTCCAGGATAGCATTTCCATGAGATTGGACACAGTGTGCGTGTTGCTTATAAGCTTTAAACTCTCTGTACTTATTGAGGGGAAAGATCACATCGCAATTTCTGTATATACATCATACAATAGCTGACTGTATGAGAGGTAATAAAGAGAAACTGCTAAACTGGTAAAAAAAGGTTTATTATGGAACATGTTTGACGCTTGCATTTTTCATGTAATTTGTATCTCTCTGACAATTTTTGTACAAATATATTGTCCGCATATATTAAATACACCAGACACTTTGGGCATTTCAATCTAACAGGCGACGCTAGAAAGCAAGCAACGCATGAGCATGTTTCCATACAAGCAATAAATTAAGATGAACATTTTTGCATACCCTCCCACAGCTGTCGTGAGACAGGGGCATTAATTTGGTTTATGAGGAAAGAGCGTAAGGTAGCGAGCTAGTTACGGAAAGACTGGGGTGTTGTGAGCTTACAAAGCTTTATCTGTCACGCGAGTTTTGATAGAAGTCCTACTTTCGGTGTTTAAGAATTTTAGATGTTTAACCCGACCAAGAAGACATGCAATGAAATCATTGGGTGATCACACTGATGACTTATACAGGGTATTTTCGAGCGTTATTCGGGCGTAAAAAAACGGATAAATAAGCCATTGAAGGAAATGCGGTAAGGCGTTTCACAAAAACGTCCTAAGGGGCTACATTCATCGTACTCAAGTTGCAAATATATAAGCTTTTTAAAAGAAAAAGTAGTCAAACCAAGAAAAAAGAAAATATTTTACTTCTACAAGCGAAATAAGAAAGAAATAAAAAAAAACGGTCTGTTTGACGTTGCTACACAAATGGCATCACATGGGACAAAACCTTGAAAGCTGTTTTAAGATGAACACCCGAAAGCCGATGCAGCAAATTCGAGCGTGCGTGGCAGTGTTGGGCTCGTTACAGAAAAAAGTTATGAAATCGCGTTTTGACCGCGTTCCACGCGGCGGCGTGTGCTTCAGACCATCACTGGTTAGATATATTTTATTTCTTCCGGATTAAGAAGACGGATTTGAAACGCCATAAAGTCAAGGTGGAGTGGTGGAGTGGTTAGCACACCCACCCGTAGATAGGGCGGCCCAAAGTGGAAAGCATGGCTCCGCCGTGTATATTGAGTAAAAGTTTAGTAAAATATTTAACTGATTCGATTAAGTACATATATACTGTATATATACAGGGTGTTTTACTTATTCTTTCAGATTTGTTTAAAGAAAGCCGTGAAAGCTACACTTATGCGGTTTGTGCAGGAGAGTTATACGGCCAAGAGGACAGAGTATACGGAGATAGTCGCAAATATTAGTCGGCTACTTAAGTAAATTTTGTTAATTAACTTGCGGGCCCACTTTGTGACAAGACTGATAACTTCCCAACAAACAAAAATTTCACCACGCAACCGCCGCCCTCAACCCAACGGGGAAGCGGCGGAGGTTGCGCAGCCATCATTCTCTTCTCCCCCGGCCGACCAGCCATTCGACCGGCTGAAACTCGAGCTTCCGTCCGCCGCACCACCCTTCCTCCGAGCAGGAAGCGCCTGCAACAGCTCCTGACTGCGGAGGACCTGGGGGACCGAAAACCGTCTCCAGTTACCTCTGCAGATGCGCCAGCTGCTCGGGAAAAAGCTTCTGACGGGCGACGACCTCGCTCCCTTCGGCAGTTGTTTTTGCAGCGCCTCCCGGCTAATGTGTGCATGATGTTGGCAGGGGCCGGACATGGCGACGCTTGACGATCTCGCTGCCCTGGCGGATAGGTCGGTAAGCAGCGTCACCCAGCATCTCGCCATCGACAAGCCCGGTTCAAGCGTTTCCAGCCGCAAACGCAGTTAAAGAACCTCAGTTTCCTTCACGGAATTCAGGAGCCCTGCAAGTGACGAGTGACCAGCGCATCGCGCAGGTACTCGCAACTCTGGAAAAACCCCGGCCGAGACGCGCCTCGCCCTTTTCTCGCCCTCGTGGACTCGCCGCAGCGCGCCTGAGAGTACTGGAGTTTGCTGGTACCACCACCGCTTCGGCGACAACGCCACCAAGTGCGTCCCGCCCTGCGCGCAGGAAAACACCCCGGCCACGCACTGAAAGCGGCCGGTGCTCCTGGCCCCCGGCGCGCCGCTTCTTCCTCCATCTTCCACCTGCCCAACTAGCCCAGATGAGCAGCGGGGGGAGCCTTCAACGAACAGTTCTCATAATAACGAAACTAGTGTAAAGAGGGAACATCTGGCACC
>JAZHYW010060237.1:0-17551 GCA_037355805.1 Ixodes ricinus | reverse complement strand
CTTAAAGGGCAACTCCACTCAAAAAGTCGACCCTATCGAAATGACTGATATCGCTTTAGGGGTCAAAATACGGTCATACCCAAAATATCACGTCAAACCGACGCCGCATTACCGATTAAAACCAATATTAAAAATGTTCTCCCGGCTCGGTTAGCGGCCCGAAAGCGGGTGAGCAACGCTGGCACCGGGTGAGCTAGTGAAGCAACACTGGGCAATGACGTAGGTCTAGTCCTACGCTCTCGTACGGACGCCGCGGACGCTTCGTTTCCCGTGGCATTCTGCGATTCTGCTGACGGCAAGAGGTGCTTACCACGTTATCCTGTGTTCTCCTATTTTTATTAGCGTCCAGGCAGTTCATTTAACTCCAGCATTGCTTCCGCAACAGCGCGGAAGAGAGCGAAGCGGTGCTGCTCGCTCACGCGCGTATCGTGGAGCCGGAGAGACTCGCCGGACTCGCGTTGGGCGATGTCGAGCACGACTTGTAGTGCTGTGGGTTGCACCAACAATCCGGTGCGCAACCCGGAGCTGCGGTTCCACCAGTTCCCAAGAGACCGGAAGAGGCACAAGGTGTGGGTCGGTGCCGTTCGCCGGATAGAACTTCGGAAGACCGTCGACTCCGAGCTCCAACGCGAAGCTCTGCTCCCAGCACTTTACGTCAGACACCTACACACGGGATCTGCGGCTGCTGACTGTTGCGGGTTTCTCCACGAAACATGCGTCTTTGAAGAACGATGCGGTGCCGTCGCTGTTCGCGTACCGTCCGCCGGCTGCTCCAGCACGATCGGCCGGACGCAGCAGGTCGCGGCTGATCTAACTAGCGTGCACATAAAGGCACCTTAGCTTTAACAACTTAGACCGCTTGTGGATACATCTGTCCATCTATCTCCCATTATTTCTTTTTCTCTTGGTCCGCGAGCAAGAAACAAATACAGTCACGCTGCGCCGGCACTGACCGCGTCATATTTATAGCAGTCGGATTCGCTTGTCGGCCGGCAAATTTATAAATACACACTAAAACTTACTACATTTGGTGCATATTAACAAAGTGAAGCGGTAAAAAAAGAAAATGTGCAACTTACCTTCTGTTTTGAAACTCCACGTGCGACTGAGCCGACATTGTCGGTGCGTCGGCTCAGAAGCGCGGGACGAGAACTAGGTCATGCCGGCGACGCGCCACTAATATCAGTGTTGCCAAGCTGCTTCAGCCGGTAGTTTCGGTTTCGCCGTGCCGCCGGAACGATACTTGGATTCGCGATATCTACAAAACTATACACACTACCGAAAAACAAATTATATCTCGTGATTCAGGGTCGCCGACTTCGACTAAACAGATCATAACCCAAAAATTGTAAAAATGGAGTGGAGTTGCCCTTTAACATAGCTTCATAAATATGCAGGGGGCAGGAACAGAATAGAGTGGGAGGAGATCGAGGGAGCAATTAGAAAGCGAAAACTTTGCAGTGTATGGATTAGCAGAAACACATCTGAGGGATTTGGAAGAGCCACCATACATACCGGGATATCATTGGATGGGATGCAATCGGGCCAATGGGGAACGCAAGGGAGGCGGATTAGGGGTTTTAGTGAAGGGTCAGGAATGGGAAAGGCAGCGAGAGGACTGCAGAGAACACATGTGGATCAAAGGTAATATTGGAGGTTTAGACACAATCCTGGGTTTTGTGTATCTAAAAACATGGAGTGATGCAGGGGAGGAAAATGCAGAACACTTAACATGGATATTAAGAGACATTAGGGAAATCGGCACTAACAAGGAAATAAGTTATCTTGGGGGACATAAATGCACATTTGGAAGACTTTGATGGACATACGGATACAACAGGGAGGATGTTAGAGGAGTTCTGCGAAGCTCTTGATCCGGTATTGGTTAACGCCCAGGTAAAATGTGATGGAAAAATAACATGGGAGAGAAAGAACTCGCACTCGACTATCGACTACTCTTTAATGTTGCGGAAGTTATACAGCAGATTAGGAGGTAAGGAAATAGATGAGGAAAGCACAAAAAGTCTGGGGAGCGACCATAAGAGAATCAAGATCAGATTTGGCACAGTAAAACCAGAAACGCAAAATCAAGAACAAGAGGGCAGAAATAACTTAAAGGATAAACAATTACAGGAGGTATATAAGCGAATCGAGAACATAGAATCCAAGCAACCGGAAAGAGAATGGACATATGAAGACTTTGTTAGTGTTTTCAAAAGAGGATTAGAGAAGTATCGAACCAGACAAGGAGGAAGAAAACTAAAACGCAAGCCAAAAAGCTGGTGGGATAAAGAGGTTAAGGCAGCAATATCGAGACGCCAAGCGGCATCTAGAGAACACAGATGGGCAAAAAGTAAGGGGGCCACACCAGCCGAAGTGACATCGAAATGGGAGGACTTTCAGGAACGAAAGCGGGAGGCATCAGCATTAATACAGGCCAAAATTGGGAGGGGAGGGGTTCAGTGGATGATAGAGATAAACCAAAAGGATAGGAATATGGCAAAAAGGTTCTGGGAACACATCAGTGCACAAGGAAAAAAGACCGATGGGTACCAGCAGACACTAATCACACAGGAAGGGACAAAGTTAGAGGTGAAGAGGCAAGGGAATACATTAGACATACAATTGAAGCAGCATTTTCGGAGTTAGAAGCAGATCAGGCCATAGGGAATATCAGCATCTACACACCACAAGATGAGGATCATAGTGAAGGAGAGGAAATGACCATAGGGGAATAAGAGAAAGCAGTAGGAAGAGTTCCGGCAGGAACTGCGACAGGTCCAGACGGCATACCAATGAGACTGATAAAAGTTCTAGGCCAAACAAGCAAATTGAAACTAAGGCAGGTGATTGACCAGATACTTATGGGAGGGGAGGTACCCAGTGACTGGAAGTTGAGCAGGATGAGATTATTATATAAGGGCAGGGGAGACAAAGACAGTATCAAATCATACCGGCCAATCACAGTAATTTTAGTAATATGCAGACTAGCTATGCAAATCGTAAAAAGACGAATTGAAGAATGGACAGAGAGAAAGCAGATTCTGGGGGAGCTTCAGAACGGTTTCAGGATGGATAGACGACTAGATGATAACTTATTCATAATCACTCAGTGCATAGAGATAGCAATGACAAGTCAAAAGCCATTATGGGTAGCTTTTTTGGACATCAAAGGGGCCTATGACAATGTGAATCAGGAAAAACTGTGGGACCACCTGAATGTGTATGGACTAGGGGGAACCATGGTTGATTTCCTAAAACGGGTTTATACGGAGAATAAGGTGGTAATAAAATGGGAAGCCGAAACTACAAGACCAGCAGCAATAAAAAAGGACTTAGACAGGGTTGCCCATTGTCTCCCCTGGAGATGGAAAAAAGATTAGAGCAGTGCAACTTAGGTTTTGACTTGAATTACATGGAGGAAGGACATAAATAAATCAAGTATTGCCAGGGTTAATGTATGCAGACGACATTGTACTCGTATCAGAAAGTCGTGAGACAATACAGGAACTGATTAGGATTTGCAGCAGGGAAGGAGACAGTTTAGGACTGAAATTCAGTAGGGACAAGTCGGGTATAATAGTTTTCAGCGGTGAGGAGGGGGAACCCCTGAAGATACCGGACACAGTCATAGAGCACGTAGAAAAGTACAAATATCTTGGAGTCTGGCTCAAGGAGGGAAGGAGGTATCTAGAGGAACACGAGGAGAATATAATTAGAAAAGGGAAAAGAAAGTCATCGATTATGAAGCTCAAGGCACTATGGAACTATAACAGATATGAAGTGGTCAGAGGTATATGGAAAGGAGTGATGGTACCAGGACTGTCTTTTGGCAATGCAGTACTGTGCATGAAATCTGATGTTCAATCAGGGTTAGAAATTCGACAAAGAAGCGTAGGCAGATTGGCGCTGGGAGCACTTGGAAAAACACCAAATGAGGGTGTACAGGGAGACATGGGATGGTCGTCTTTTGAGAGCAGGGAGGCAATTAGTAAGCTGAAATTTGAACAGAGGTTGACCGAAATGGATGATACGCAGTGGGCACGGAAGGTATTGAAGTATTTATACATGGAAAGTTTAAACAGAAAATGGACAAACCGAACCCGAAAGCTTACATTTAAATATCTACACATTGGTGATGGGGCTGAACAGAGTCCAGTGAAAAGGGGTGAAAGAGACAGAGAGGAAAATGTGGGAGAGGAGAATGCAGGAGAAATCAGCTTTAACAGTGTACAGGTCACGAAAGCAGGACATAAGAAAGGAAAATCTTTTTGACAATTCACTGGGAAGTGCTTTGCTCTTCGAGGCAAGAACGGGAGTTTTGAGGACGAGGACGTAAAGGGCTAAATTTCAGGAGACAGGCACATTATGTGCCGTCTGCCATAATAATAACGAGACACTAGAGCACTTGGTTTTGATGTGCACGGGGCTTCGTCCTGCCCTCCCTGAAGAGGTAACGGATTTGGCTGGGGCCCTGGGTTTCCCTGGCGACGATGGAAGGACGGTAGAGAAAAGGATTAGAGTGACAAAGAGACGATTAGAAGATTGGTGGAAATTATCCAGGGAAAATTAAATGATGGACAACTAACTAGCACAGCTGGAAACAGGCGGGACAGAGGAAAATTGGGACTCCCTCCCGCGTGGCTCCGGCCCATACTATCCCCGACATGTAGGAGAAACGTCATTGTTCGACGGCGGTTTGATGTTGAACAAATTCAAAATAAGAAATTCGCCACGCTTCTTTTTGCGCATTT
The DNA here is from genome assembly GCA_037355805.1 of Ixodes ricinus. Lineage (NCBI taxonomy): Eukaryota > Metazoa > Arthropoda > Arachnida > Ixodida > Ixodidae > Ixodes > Ixodes ricinus. The sequence goes on along the minus strand of JAZHYW010060237.1, from coordinate 12,797 downwards.
TTTAGCACCGACGAACCAGATTGTTTGTGGCTTAACACCTTTACCTATTATAGCGCAACCTCCAGTGAATTTTAAGGTTGGTTGCTATTCCAGCGGAATATTATGACTTTATAGAAATGATCGCAGTCACTATTACCGAAAGAGACGTTGCTAACTCTTCTCTGCGCACTTACTTCCTCGAGCTTATCGAGGCGGCACACAATCACTTGGCGCCTTCATCCGCAAATTTTATCGCAAAAAAAAAAAGAAATAGGAAAAACGTAGTGACTATGAAAAAAAAAAAAAAACAGATATAGATACACTACGCCAGCTTGCCCGCATATTAAGGTATTTTCTTTTTTGTAAATACCCGGCAGGTCCTGATTTTGTTGCTCTCTGCAGAAAACAAAAATAACTCAAAACGGAATTTTGTAAAAAAACGGTTTGTGCAATTGAAGAATGTTAGCCTATTTTTGCTGTAAAAATTATAAAATTGAGATTTTTACGCATTTTGACAGTGGGTCCAAGATTTGTTTTATGAAATTGAGGAGTTCTAGTTTTTTTTGTAGCACGGTTTCGTTCATCGTGAGATTTCAGCTATCGTATACAAGTTGAATCCGTAAAGATAGCACATTTCGCTCGCCTTGTAAAAGTTCGAATTTTAATCGTACTTACGAGGTCGTTACATTTAGAAATATCTTGTAAAAACGGCGTACGTGAATGTTTTGTCTTATACCTAATGTTCGTCGTTTTTAAATTGGTTTGCAAGTTTGCTCACAAAATATATTCTTTATCGCGATTGCCTTGCTCGTAACCAGCATCCATGGCGTTCGCAGCGTTTTTCTGCTCACCAAGCCACCTGTGAACGAGTTCACAAACCAGTGAACAAACGACGAACACGCTGCTATGGGACATGTAAAATACTCGGCAACCGTTTCTGCTGTATCTATAATATTTCGCCACCTCTGAGTTGAGCTCTACAATACTAGACGTATGACTTCTTGCGAAATGACATTCGCCTGCCCAGTTTTAGGTATCTAGGTTTGGAATTCTAAAAATTCAAGGCGTGCAAAATCTCCTGGTCCATCCCTACGGGCTCGCCATCTACACAAACCTTTGTTGTTCGGGGTTGATTTCGAAGGAGGCTTGCTTTTTTCACGCGGCAAAAACCTGCTCGCGAAAACGTGTAAAAAGTAGCTTACTGGTGAATTTTCATGATGCCAAGTGCCCATCATGTATCAAACTAAAACTAGAAAATTGTTTACTAAGTAAATCTAATCACTGAAAATATATTAAGCGCTGGATGTTCTTTAACCCTCTACCGCATCATGGGTCATATATGGAACAATCCGGTTAACAATATATAAGATACCGCAGCTATTGTTTGTGCTCAAACTGCATGCGGATCCAGATACGGTACATACCTCCGCTTTGCGCGCCAAACTAGTAGTGCCATCTACCGGTGGCGTTTTTAACTGACAGCCACATCGTTCCGGTTTTTCCACTTGCCGTGTACGTGGGTGTGTTCTGTGAAAGTTCATCGTAGATACGGTAGGTAAGTTCTGGTCATGTGACTTACTTCAGTATTTCAGAAGTTGTTTCTAATCTGTTTAGGGTACCCTAGACACATTTCAACTTAGCATTGACCTCACATTTTGTTTGCAACACACTATTTTAGGTTTGTGCCAGATGTCGCCCAACATGCAGTCTGCTATAGTGACGTCGAATGTTGTAATGGAGGTATGTACATGTTTTACACTTCTTAGGCCTATGGAATCTCGGAAATTCTATTGTAAGGGACCACCTGAAAATGAAAGTGAAAACAAGGACAGTGAGCTGTCTGATAATGGCGACAACATTTACGTCCCACCTAGAAAACAAGCTGTACCCCTGCGTGACTTTTCATCATCTGACACATATTCGGCCGATACTCCTGAGCTCCTGCCAGCCACAAGAATCAAAAAGCAGAATACTATAACTCCCTAACTTGGATAGAAAAAAAAGCTTCTATGATCCTGACGCCGTGATATTTTGCGGTGATACCACACTTCCATGAGAAATTACTGAATTCGACACACCTCTTCAATACTTCAGATATTTTATTACACCTGACATTGCACTTAGTCGATCAGACAAACCTGTAGTCAGTACAGTGTGAGCCAAACAAGGCAGCGTGTGTAACTGTAGCAGAACTTGAACAGTTATTTGGGGTAATTATCTTCATGTCCATTGCGAAGCTCCCAGCGACGAGACTTTATTGGAGCAGTCACATCGAGCAACATGCTTTTTCGGAGATTATGTCGTGCTGCCGTTGGGAAGGGTTCAAGCGGTTCCTCCATGTCAACGACAACACCACATGCAATGTTCCTCTCTGCTTAAACGAAGAAATGAGCCGTTGTTTGAGGTTTCACACGTCCTAAATTTGTACGTGTGTCGTTGACAGAAATCTCAATAATTTTTTTGTAAACAAATATTATTTCAAATATTGCCACACATGGTATGGTCAAAATAAGCTGATTAGGAGTGCAAAAACGCCGGGGCCAGACGGGCTGGCCCCGGCGTTTTTGCACTCGGCAATTCGTCGATCGCCCTCCCACCTCCTGCAGCGTAATAGGCTGTTCGAGCCTTTCCTGCTCCTCTGCGTCTAATTGAGGTAGCGCCTTAAAGGCCGACGACCAGACACGAGGTTCTGCAAGGCAGAAGATCCTCCTCACCATGGGGGAGGAGGAAACGGGCAACGGTGGACAACGTAGAAGGGGGAGAGGAGGAAGCGAGGGAAAAGTGGAAAGCGCGAACTGGTCGTCGGTCTTTAAGAAGACCCGCAAACATAGGATCTCTCCTCCCGTTGGCTGGGCTCTCAAACGATTCCTATAATGGTCCACAAAAGCCTACCAAATATGGTTTGGGCTTGTGCTACCTACACCCTGGTATTCAATCTCGCCGATTTCATTGCGGAGTGCGTAGCGCGTTTTTCCTCCGCTAAGGCTCGTTTTGTAGGTTTCTGTTCCATTGCGTATTTTTCTGACCTTGCACGAACTATGGCACCCCGGTACCGCTCGCGATGCAACTCGTCTATTTGTGCTCTAACGCTTTCTATGTCTTTAAGTCCTACGCCCGGGCTTTCACACTCCGCCCTCAAAAGCGTTAGCGAATTCCCGCTCATCTCACGCTCACTGCTGCGCGCCGCAAACGCCAAAACGGCAGATCTCTCGATAGCGATCATCTTAAAGGGGTCCTGCAACAACTTTTGGACTGGTTTTTAATTTGCACCGAACCTAAGCGCACTGAACGTAGTAACTTAATGAAACTTTTCTTTTCGCAAAATTCGCTTTATTTTAAAAGTTATAGGCAAATTAGAATTACAAAAACAAGCAAAAAATAACCGCCTTCATGACGTCGTAGGTCCTGGCTTGAGTGGCCGTGAACTAGAGGAGGGCTAGTGAGCTCATCGAGCGCTCACGGCTGCCGCACTCCGTGTCGACGGCTCGAGAGGGCGCCACTAAACAGTGTGTTGGATAGGCTGTATGAAGCGGGCGGCCAGGGCGGCTCGCATTGCATTTGCTGCGCGATTAAAGACTATTTCGGCATAACACTTCATTGGCCACAAACGACAGCAAACACGGGGTAAAGATCAGTACAGAACGGGAGCCACTTCGCGCTGCCATACCGCCAAATGGCCTTTCTACGCTCCGGGACCTTTCTACGCTCGCCGTTCGTCGGCGCGTTATCCCACTAGCCCTTTCTAATATGCGCCGATTTTTCCGCCGCTTGGTGGCAGGTATGTCGACGGGTCATTTCTTGTTTCCGTACTTTATAAACTGCATTTGTTTCTTTTCTGACCTAAAATACTGAACAAAAACTACTTTCATACATAATTGAAACGGTTCGCGACACTTATATTTTCTATCTCGACTTAAAATAAAGCTTTTAGCGGCTCTGACCAGTAGTAAGGCCAGGACCTAAGACGTCACATTTTGCGTGCTTTCGGTACCGCGGGTCGCCCTCGTCGGTGGAGGAGGTCTCCGCGTCGTCCGGTTAAAATATGACGCACTGATATTTAGTTACTCTCTCCGTGCCCGCTGGCTTGCCCGAACTCCGAGAGGCGTGGAAACCGCAAAAAAGGTAGACGCCTAAATATGATTGCAGGGCCCCTTTAATTTCCTGCGTGGCGAGTTCCCACGCTTCAAAAATGTCGCTCCCCCTTCCTTCAAAACCGTTTCTGAAAGCTTTACCTGCTGCTTCAAGAAAAGCCTCATCCTTCAGGAGCTTTATATTCAACTTCTTCAGCCTCCAGTTGAACTTGGCCTTCGGTTGTGCTCTTTCACCGATTGTTGTTGAAATTAGACAATGATCAGAAAAAAAAACACGGGGGTGACGCGGTACAGTGCTCAACGAAACGAAATGGGCCAGCGGAACGCGTGGCCTCCAGAACTTGCTGCGCCATCTACCGATAAAAGACGGGCTGCCTGGTGACGCGAGTCGGAGGTGTGCAAAGCTGATACGAGCGCTCATCGGCTGTTCCCACGCTGTGCACAACCCCCGATGGGTAATCTCTGCAGAGTGATAGCCTTTTTTTATTATTTAATCGCCGCGTGGTTTTATCGCGATCTGTTTGACGCCCTGTGCATACTTTTATCTTGTCTCAAATATGAAAGAAAAGGAACAAAAGGGCAATATTTTTTTCTTTTAATAAAAAGCACAGTGCCATTTCACTTCACATTTATTTTTCTATAAATTGTCGGTTCACTGCCATCAGTATCCATTCGTGAAGATGCCGTCGCGAGTGCCAATTCACGAACGCTGGCGAATTGTGGCCCTATGCCGCGCGGGAATGCCCCAACGAGAAGTCGCCCGGATGACAGGAAGGACCCGAACCGCAGTGGCCCGAATTTTCACGGCGTTTCGAGACGACAACGGCCGCATCCATGACGCTCCTCACGACGTCCGCCCAAGGTCCACTACCGATGAGGAAGATCGATGGATCGTCGCGGCTGCAGTCGACCAGCCTTTTATTACGGCCCGTGACATTCGAGGCGAACTTGGTCTGAATGTCAGTGACCAACTTGTGCGACGCCGTCTTGCAGAAGCGGGTATTAGGAGCTATGCTGCGTGCAAGAAGCCAATTTTAACTCCTCGACAAAAAGATATCCGCCTGCGGTTTGCCATGGAAAAGACATCATGGACGATTCAAGACTGGAAAACCGTTGTTTTCAGCGACGAGTCCTCTTTCTCAACTCACTGGCACCAAGGAAAACAAGTTTGGAGACCGCGAGGTGCACGGTATGTTACTTTTGAGCAACACGACAATTTTTAACAAGCCGGATCTTATAATTTGTGATTTTGATGTTTCAGGTACTGATGCCCCTTACTTGCAGCGTGTGGGCAGGAGTGGGCGACAAACCGTTAACGTCTGGGGGGCATTGTCAGCGGAAGGACTTGGTCCACTTGTAAGAATCCAGAGGCTTAACTCCGAAACGTATTGCGACGTCATTGAGCACGAGCTCATTCCTTACGTTCTTGAGGGACCTTTCCCTGACGGATGCTTTTTTTTCAACATGACCTTTGTCCTGTTCATCAGTCAAATCGTGTGCGTGACCTTCTAGAGGAACGCGGAGTGGCGGTTATGCCATGGCCCCCAAAAGGGGCTGACATGAACCCCATCGAGAACATCTGGGGAAACATGAAGATCCAGCTATCGCGGCGAGGACTTCACTCCGTCACGACTGACCAGCTATGGGATGCTGTGAAGGAAGAATGGGACAGGCTGCGGCAATGTCCAGAGTTGGTGGTGAATCTTTATGAATCCCTTCCGCGTCGCATGAATGCTATTTGTGAAGCCAATGGAGAGTTCTGCAAATATTAGAGTAAGGTGCTGATAATAAAACAAGCACGTTACTTATATTATTTTTTCTGGTAGGCGCAGCATTGTGTAACATGTCAAATAAACTATGTTGACACAGCACACGCTTTTTAATGACTGTCAGACGCTCGCTAAAATTGAATAAAACCACGAAAAAATAAAACTATCTGCATTAATATATTATAGCTGCAAAAGGCCGGACGCGCTGGCTCATCAATCTTTTATGGAATAAAAAATGAAGCTTTATCTTTTCTTTTTTATATATTTGAAGCAAGATAAACTCATGCACATCATCACGACAGTGTCTCTGAGGAAAAATAAACGTGGTCACTCCGCAAAATCATGGCCTGCGCAGATTATCGGGGGTTGCGCGCCTGTGTGCGAACAGCAGGGTTGGGCAGAAATGCTCAAAAATGTTTTTGGAAATACAAATACTGAGATACATTGAAATAGTAGCTAAAATACTGATACTGAAATATATCTGAAAAAGTGTATCGCGATACGTATCGGAAATACATTTTAAATAGAGGCAAAAAGTATTTGGAAATACAAATACAGGAATACATTTTAGGGAGGGCAGAAATACAGATACAGAAATACTGATGCTGCAATACATTTTTCGAATTTGTTTGAGACGCCAATTAAGATGAAGCTTGAAGTTGGAAGTGGAAGTTTTTGATCCCGGCGAAATTACTTTCGCGTAGGCTTGGCACTTTGCCTTGAAGGTAGTGGTTTCAGACGACGAGGAGTCTTTAATGGGCTTAAAAAAACGTTCCATCAAGGACTGTCCGCGGTCTCTTCCCTGACATCCTGTCTGTCTGACGAAGTATGAGAAAAGACTTCGACCTCTAAATAAGTTATATGTCATCCTAAATCCCATCAAAACGTCACAACACCCCTGTCCAATAAGGACGCTCCTGTCAACATTGATCACATGATGTGACGGTGGAATGAACTGGTATTCTTGATCTGTAGGTGTGGCCTTGACCATGAAACTTTGCCACGTTGCTGTATGAAAGGACAATACGTACTTTCGTTGTAGGTTACTTCGTTGAAGATCGTGCAGGCGCATTTGGAATTTTGGAGAATAGTGAACCACCTGAAACATTCTGGAACACATGCCCTATCTTCTGTTACGGCTGAAAAAACGATACGGTGGCATCCGTGTTGTGAAGGTCCTTCCTGCCGACCCTCCGCCACCGACGCATGGATTGCAGTCCTCAAGTTTCGCCTAGCATCATCCAAACAGAGGCCTCGTGGATTGCGACCTGATATTGCCGGCACAGGTGCGAGCCCTTCAAGAAACAGCGCGCTCGTGACGAGTCGCAGGTGTACGAAGTCTGGGTCGGCACAGCGAGGCCATGTCTGGCCTCCTTTCTGGGTTTCGGATCACCAGAGCAGCGGGTCACGTCCACGTCGGCTGATGACGTACCCTTGAGCCGTGCAATATTACGGGCGCAGCCGCAGACGCCTTCGAATATGTGTTGAACTTCACTGCGTGAGTCATCCTATCTATTTCAAGTCAACCACCACCAGGCTTGTGCTGCAACGGACTGTGACTCAGCTTTGCCGGCTGGGTGTACTGTGTACGCTAAGGCAAGAGAGGCGGTTAGCCGCGGGCATTGGATGCCAGCAAACAATGACTCAAGAAATCCCTACCTAAGGACCTGCGGCAGAAGATGCTCTGACTCCACTCCTGGCACGCCACCTGGTTTGAGTCCCCGACTACGCAACACTTCTCAGAAGAGAGAAGAGGGCGCATAGAAAAATAGTTCGGAGAATCGGAGGGAACCTAGGTCAGCATGGTAACACTGCCCCAGCATCTCCTTGACCTAACACCTCAGAAGTAAAAAATAAATATATAGATAATAAAGGCGTTTGGATTTTTTTTTCGGGAAGGGGGGGGGGGGGGGAGTATTTCTCAAGAAATGTATCGAAATACATTTCACCCTGATTGTATCGCGATACAAAGAAACATTCCAAATGTATTTCGATACAGGAATACAGATACTGGTGAAAAAAATGTATCGCGATACAGAAATACAGATACGAAATGTATTTCTGAAATACTATCGCGATACATTTGTATCGCGATACTGCCCAACCCTGGCGAACAGCCGCTGAGCGCTCGTATCAGTTTTGCGCATGTGCGACTCGCGTCACCAGGCAGCCCGTCTTTTATCGGTAGATGGCGCAGCAAGTTCTGGAGGCCACGCGTTCCGCTGGCCCATTTCGTTTCGTTGAGCACTGTACTTTGTTAACAACGTGGCCATAGAGGCTGAAACATACACTCTGTCCAACCGAGCATGAGATGAAGCTTGAAAGTGGGTGAATCGCATCTCGCACGTGTCGTTTTTAACGATACCGGCGTCTATCAGATCATAGTCTTCGAGCAATTCCGCCAGAACTGCCGCACGTCTATCAGCACGCTGTCGAGACGGCGTTCTGTCTGCTGCTCTGACAACGTAGTTAAAATCACCTGGGTCATTCCATGCCAAACGTCCCAGACATTGCGCTCGACCCCTTCCGATTTCTAAAAAAAAATTCATGGCCTTTTGCCCCAATGTCCGTAGCCATGCCCTAAAATATTTTTGGCGAAAAAAATTTTTTGATGACGTGAGCGCGGTTTGAACTTTTAGAAACAGCGTGAAACTAGGCATCACTCAATAATTGATGAAAAATCAGCTTTTTAGTGAAACACCTAGCAATATTTTTTTCTTAAATTTGCAGGGCTTTCGGCTTACAATGTGGTTAAGCTTGCGAAGTTCTGTTTAACTTAAATATTTAAAAAATAAACTAAAAAAATTAAAAATTTTAACATTTTTGTTATTTTATTAAAAAATATCTAACTGCTCCCGGGACTCAATATAACTTTTTGCCGGCTGCCCTGCAGGTATATAATCTATAAAAAAAGTTTAAAACCGCTCAATAAAATATTTCGCAGTAAACAAAAATCCTGAAGTTGCAAAAAAGTGCGTTTTGACGCATAAACAGCTGTTTATTTCACCCTGAGGTGGTCCAAGTAAAAATACAAAATATGGTGGGTTTGGAAGAACAATTGATAATCTTTTAATTCTGAAAGATTAATCAAAGTAATTTTTGTTTAAAGCGAGAAAACAATTTTTGAAGTTGAACTCTCGCACCACAGCCCAAGTCGCTTCTTAACGCCTCTTTGCCGCACAGCACGCCACCTGCGACGATAGCTGACGCGATTAGATCCAAAGAAAGAACGGAGTTTTCTGCCGCTTTTCCGTCTTTCCGGCTGCAAGGGAAGAAACGGCGGGTATCGTGTAATAATCGTTGGTGCCGCCAGCGCGTAGCCATAGCAGGCCCGTTGTGCCCTTTGTACCCGAGGGCGGCTCGAAACGCGATGCCTTATACGGGCGGCATCAGTTGACTTGGACTTCTCCTAAAAGGGAAACGCGATAATATCGCCGCGAAATCTAGCTGTCACGCATACTGCGGTGAAAAGCGTAACTATTCAGTGACGCAAGAATTTGCCGTTTCAAAGCCGATTTATACACAAACGAGGCGTGAGCCTCCAACTGCGCGCATTCGTTAACACCACATCGCCTCGTCGTATGAGATTGCCCGTTCACGGGGCTTTTGTGCTGCTGTCTACATCTGTCCTGACGTCGAGAAGAGAGAGTGATTGCGATGTGTACGTAAGAAACAGCTAGCTTACTAGTGGATGCTCTTACCTGGCAGCGCTAAGCATTTGCTGATATCAAGACAGTGGAAAGTCCACAGGAGGACACAGCCGCGCAAAACGGTCAAAATAGGAAAAGCCATAAAGCAACAAGAGTAGAAAAAAAACCTCTTCCCACCAAGATGTACCCGACAACTCGAGGTCCCGCTTTATACCTGCGTGCGCACACCGTGACACCGTCGCACGCTTTGCCGGGCTCGACGGTGGCGGGCTGTGCAGAGAAGAGACGCAAGGAACGACGCCAGGTTGCGGCGCAGAAAGCTCAACTTCAAAATGTTTTTTTTTTCATTTTTAGAACAAAATTACTTTAATTAAGCTTTCAAGAACAAAAGGAAATAAACTCTTTTGCAGAAGTCACCATGTTACGTATTTTTCTTTGGGCCACCTCAAGGCAGAATTGACGGCTCTTTAAACGGCAAAACGCAATTTTGCACACAATTTTTTTTCTGCAAGATATTTAGTTGTACGGCCTGAAACTTTTTTTGTGTACTAGTATACCTACAGGGCTGTCAATAAGAGGATTTACAGTCGCATGCAGCAAAGTCATAGTTTGTAGCAAAACTAAAAATATGCTAAAATGCTTATATATTCCTTATTTTTTAAAGCTGCTTCGAGCATACCGAATTCCATGACCATGATCCTTATTACATAGCAATCCAAATACCGTAGGGGTTTTAGGCAAAAATATTCCAGTGTTCCGTAAAAAAAATCTTAGTTTTCATCAATTATTGAATGACTCGTTGTTCCACCTCCCTTTTACTAGTTCGAACCGCCATCACCCCATGAAATTTGTTTTTCGTCAGAACAATATGTTAGAGGCACCACAAACGTTACGGTGAAGAGCCATCCATTTTATTTTAGGTATCGGAGGTGGCCGTGGGACCTTTGACATGGCATGGAGAAGTCCACGTCACCTGATGCCGCCCGTCGTTTACGCATCGCGTTTCGAGCCGCCCTCGGGTACAAAGGACACAACGGGCCTGCTATTGCTACGCGCTGGCGGCACCTACGATTATTACACGATACCCGCCGTTTCTTCCCTTGCAGCCGGAAAGACGGACAAGGGGAAGCGGCAGTAAACTCCGTTCTTTCTTTGGATCTAATCGCGTCAGCTATCGTCGCAGGTGGCGTGCCATGCGGCGAAGAGGCGTTAAGAAGCGACGTGGGTTGTGATGCGAGAGCTCAACTTCAAAAATTGTTTTCTCGCTTTAAACAAAAATTACTTTGATTAAACTTTCAGAATCAAAAGATTATCGATTGTTCTTCCAAACCCACCATATTTTGTATTTTTACTTGGACCACCTCAGGGTGAAATAGACAGCTGTTTATGCGTCAAAACGCACTTTTTTGCAACTTCAGGATTTTTTTTACTGCGAGACCTTTTATTGAGCGGTTTTAAACTTTTTTATAGATTATATACCTGCAGGGCAGCCGGTAAAAAGTTATATTAAGTCCCGGGAGCAGTTAGATATTTTTTAATAAAATAACAAAAATGTTAAAATTTTCAAATGTTTTTAGTTTTTTAAAAAATATTTAAATTAAACAAAACTTCACAAGCTTAACCACATTGGAAGTCGAAAGCCGTGCAAATATAAGAAAAAATATTGCTAGGTATTTCACTTAAAAGCTGATTTTTCATCAATTATTGAGTGATGCCTAGTTTCACGCTGTTTTTAAAAGTTCAAACCGCGCTCACGTCATCAAAAAAATTTTTTCGCCAAAAATATTTCAGGGCATGGCTACGGACATTGGGGCAAAAGGCCATGAATTTTTTTTAGAAATCGGAAGGGGTCGAGCGCAATGTCTGGGACGTTTGGCATGGAATGACCCAGTAACAGAACAACCGTCCTATCGCAATCTACAAAACGGCGTAAGCCAGAAAAAAACGAAACCCGGTCTTTCACCGTACTGGGGGCATAAATGCAAATAAGCCGCCAGTGAACTGCTGAAGAAGAAAAATCACACACAATAAAACGTCCTTCCGTGTCGGTGGTGACGTCCAACTCCGACAAAGGAAAAGACTTTTTCAAAAACAAAAAACAACCCCCGAAACACCGACAGCGTGCGTAACACAAACCTCATACGAAAGTAGAAAAGGCTTCAGTGCACTGGCTACCTGCTCCTCCTCAGCCATCTTGGTTTCTTGCAACGCTAAGAAATCGGGCCTCTCTTCCATTAGTAAACGTTGTACTTGGTACTGTTTCTTATGCGCGTTAAAGCCTCGAACGTTTAGCGTCGCTACCTTGATGGCTGTATCGAGCGTACACATAAAGGGTTGCGACATCGCACTTGCCTTGACGATCGTGTGGAAGTTCTTGAACCGGGCGTAGCCGCCTTATAAGCTGTCGTCGCGCGGCCGTTCGTCCGGGCGGCTGTATGGCACAGCCTTGAAACGGCCCCGCTTGTTCTTCTCCATCCCCAGCCAAGGGTTGGCGTTGAGGGCCATGCTGGGTGACGGGGGCGTGTCCTCGAGGTCGCGCTTGGGGGAGTCGGTCGCTTCGTCCATGACGACAACGCCTTCCGGGGGCCCTTCTCAGACATCGGGGGATAGGCAGCGGGCGAGACAGCACCGACCGCGGTCGGCGTCACCACAAGGGAAAGGAAATCGGAACCTTGTTTTGGAACACCCGGGGCCGACTCGTCCTCGTTGTCTGCCACGGAGACTTGCGCTGAACCACCGTCTCCGGCGGGGTTTCCCTGTGGTTGCGTGGTCGGTTTGGCGTCTTGCTCCAGACCCTCAAGAACCAGCTCGGCCTCGGTGACCTCCATGGTTAGCGGTGGAAGGTCGTCTTTCGCTTCTCCACCAGTGACGCGGGCGTATGTCCTCACGCAATCTTCCCTGTCGTGACCAAAACGGAAGCACACCGAGCACTTCGGCACTCGACAGTCGCGCCGGATGTGCCCGGCGCGCTTGCAACGCAAGCAGACCGGTGCTCGCCCCGGGATGACGATGAGGACGTTCCCTCCCTGGAGCCTCAGTTGGTGAGGCATGCCGTCGGGCGTGACGCCGCTCTTGAGGGTCATGCGCACGATGCGCGTCGTCGACTCGATGGCCTCAAAACCCTCGACACGCCACTTCTCGCGGGAGACTTCTAGGACTTTGCCATACGGCTCAAACAGTTTGCTCACCGCGTCGTCGTGGACGTGGAAGGGTACCCAGTGTACGCGCAGGCGAACCTCGGTGGAACAGGGGTCAATGACGACGCACCGTAGGTTCTTGATGTTGACATCCTTCGCTGCGTGCAAAAG
>JAZHYW010060233.1:0-15907 GCA_037355805.1 Ixodes ricinus | reverse complement strand
ATTTCTTTGTTATAATTTGTATTTTACCTTATTGACTCTACCTGTTTGTCGCATCAATATATATGGCGACATCAACAAAAGTGTTCCTCAAGAGTTCTTAAAATTCGACTTTCATCCGCCGTAAATATTGGCCTCAATCTAATTCGTATCTATGCGATTCAACCATTAAACCGCCAAGAAAAGCTCATGTCGGAAATGCTCTAAGACTGTGAAGATGGAATTAGTAAAACCGTATTCCATTAGACTGAAAAAAAAGAAACCCTTCGTCATCTGCGCTGGCAACTGTCTTTTTGGGCCCGAAATTAAGAACTACAGAAACTCAAGAACCCTGCCCCGAGCTTGCAAAGGTTGTTTTGTTGCTCGATATTAAATTATAGAAAAAACCTATATTGGCACTTTTATAATTAAAAAAAAGTATATATATATAGGACAAACGTTCAAAGGTATACGGAAGAACCAATGACAACCGTTTCCGTTCTCCATTTGTTCTCATGTTGAGAAGGAAGAAGTGCGGAAGTACCAGTCTGATTGGACGCAGTTTCGCTCATTTTATGTTGTTCATCATGGTACACATATATGAAGCTCTGACAGCTCAACTTCGACCAAACACGGCAGTTATCATTAACTTTTTTCGCATTTTTTTTGTTGATCGTTTTACCTCCATCTTTACATGGGCTCAGTTAAAACCAAAACCAATCTGAGCCGCGTCGAAACCGCCAAGTCGCCTTGTAACAACGTTTAATATATATATATATACGTATATATAGGGTGGTCCAAGTCACCAGGCTCGATCTAAAATGGACCGTAAAAATCGACGCCTCCACGTAGCAATCTAATCTTTTCGTCAAAGGTGTATTTCACAGGTCGGTTTTTTCTTGTAGAATTACAAAGCGTAGTTCTCTTTCTGTAAAGATAAGGCCAAGAAGCTTGCCTGGGTCAATGGCGGGCGGCGACGCAGACGACCAGAGTCAGTAGCGGGTGTGTTTAACACTCGTATTGATAGATGGCGCTACCTCCTTGTTTCGGTCAGAGCTCTGGTTCCGGTTTGCATTTAAAGAAATATCGAAAGTGCCCGCGTCCACCGTGGTTTATTCACACGAACATAATCTTTTTTGTAATCTACCTTTGGCTTGAAAATAAATGCAGACAATGGTAGCAAAACTTCAAGTAACAAAAACAAAAGAAAACGCGGTTGCATAACGACGGCGCTGGCGCTCTTGCTGCCGGCGGATTTCGTCTGCGTGTCGTCTGCCTACCTTTCGCTGGTCGGTTGGATCCTCCAACGCTGCTTCCGAGACCTTTCTTTGTCGCGGTTGATGGAAAAACAGCTACAATGCGTCACTTTGGGCGCTACTTGGACCGCACTTTTGAGACACGGGAGGCTACCAAGGCAAACTCCAATAAAACAGCAGTTAATGGCTCTGAAAAGAGCCTGTCAGCAGAAGCCCGCGGTTTTCGCGGTTGTCAAAGCCGCTGGTCTAATGTGCAAAATGGTTAGATATGTGCTCTTCACTCCACATGTCCACCTCGAACTTGGAGGCACTTGTGCAGTCTTCGCTCATAATCCCTGAAGGCTGCCTACCGCATGTTGTCCCTGATCGCATCGAAGGCGGATAGAATGCGCTCTTTTAGTTCGGTCATCGTGCGCACGCGAATTGTGTAGACCTGGGCTTTTACGAAACCCCAAACACAAATATCACAAATTGTCAGGTCAGGGGACCGTGGGCGCCAGGGCATAGTCGGTGACCCTCGACCGATCCAGTTGCCGGGAAAGGTCCTGTCAAGCCAGTCTCTCATTACGGTGGCGTAAAGCGGGGGTGCTCCGTCTTGCTGGAAGATGCACACCTCCCTTTGCATGTGCGAAGCTTCTGGCTCCGGCAAGACGTCCTGTTGGAGCATGCGAAGGTAGGCGTAGCCGGTGACCGTGCCCTCAAAGGAGAATGGACCGACAACACCTTCCCTCCAAAGTCCACACCATACTACGACCTTTGGTGACTGGACAGCCTCTTCAATGATCCAGTGGGGGTTTGCATCGGACCAGCATCGGGTGTTCTGGCTTGTTCAGGTGCCCATCCAGATGGAAAATAGCTTCGTCCGTGAAAAGCAGAAACGGAAGGTGGTTCCTGTTTGTGGAGATCCGCCCAAGTTCGTCCACGCAGAACTCCTTTCGCCGTTCATAGTCATCTGGCTGCAGCTCGAACAGGACCTGCGGCTTGAACGGATACATTTGTTGGCGGATCACCCTCCAGACGAAACTTTTACTGATACCAAGTTGTCTTGCGACTTGTCGCACGGACAGCCGTGGGTTCAATGCAAACGCCGCAAGCACGGCGTGACGTTTGTTCTGCTGTGGCGACCTCTCCTCGAGTACTCGCTGCCTGGTCTGCACAGAGTTCTCCGTGTTGAATCGGTGTACCCAGCGCATGACAGTCCGCTGGGTGGGTGGACGCCTACGAAAAGTGGCTCGAAACTTCGAGCTCACTTGCCTCATACTCCTGGTTTCTGTAAACCAAAGGACTACCTGTGCCCTCTCTTGGACGGTCAGGTGACGCATTCTGGCTGTTTCCCCTCCCCCCAACCGCGACAAAAATGGTCTCGGAAGCAGCGTCGGAGGATGCAACCGACCAGCTGAAGGAAGCAGACGACATGCAGACGAAATCCGCCGGCAGCAAGAGCGCTTCAGCACCGTCGTTATGCAACCACGTTTTCTTTTATTTTTGTTACTTGAAGTTTTGCTATCATTGTCTACATTTATTTTCAAGCCAGAGGTAGATGAAAAAAAATATTATGTTCGTGTTAATAAACCACGGTTGAGGCGGGCACTTTCGATATTTCTTTAAAAACAAACCGAAACCAGAGCTGTGACCGAAACAAGGAGGTAGCGCCATCTATCAATACGAGCGTCAAACATACCCCGCACCTCGACTTGGTCGTCTGAGTCGCCGCCCGCCGTTGACCCAGGCAAGCTTCTTGGCCCATATTTTTTTACAGAAAGGGAGCTACGCTTTGTAATTTTAGAAGAAAAAACCGACCATGTGAAATACACCTTTGACGAAAAGCTTAGACTGCTACGTGCAAGCGTCGGGGTCACCCTATATATATATATATATACATACATTAATACCAACTTAGAATATATACCATTTATGTTCCGTACAACAATTTCAATATGTTTAGAACGTTCCTCATTATCATACCATGGAAACATTCCTATATTTTAAAGCTATACTCTAAGAAATCCCTACGCGTCTACTTACCCGCGAAACACTCGAAGAGTCAATCTCTCCAACCTACGAAGTCAGCTCAGCGAATGATGAGGTGAAACATCTGTTTAGACCCCAAAATTAAGTCTGCGCTGTCCCATTAAGTCTGCGCTGCGCTGTCCAAAGTCTGACGCTTTGCATTGCGTAATGCCAAAGCGCCCTCATAATTTTGAGGTCTAAACTGATGTTCCGCCTCATAATTCACTGATGTGATTTCGTAGATCGCAGAGATTGTATCTCTGAGTGATTTGCGGGTAAGTAGACACGCAGGCGTTTCTTAGAGTGCATGCTGTGAATGGTCAAATTGCTGAAACCCTCTATGCAACAAAGGAAATCTTGATTTCTTTAGTATTCCCAAGCTTTCTTTTTTTCTTTTTTTCACTGAAATATTTTGCAGAAACCCACAATACCATTTCGTCGTTGGTCGAATAATAGGTCTAGTGACCGTCGGCCCATGGAACATGTTTGGTTTCCTGATCTATATATAAATTTAAATAACATAATGTTTTGAACATTTCATATTATATCATTACCGCTTGCGTAATGGCTGTATAGGGAGTATTCACTGGCGGCCATAGCTGTGTGCGCGAATGCTGAGCGCGTGCTGATGGCGAGCTTCCACAGTTTTTTTCCAACGTGCATTCCGCACCATCCAGAGTGCCGGTCTTAGCAGCCTGTTGATGTGAGCTCGTTCTGAGCATGCGCTCTAAACAGTACCCACAAATATGGCGGCCAGTGAATACTCCCTATACTTTCTGGTTTTAACCGAAAAACACCGATAAACATCCGCCGGTGTCGAAAATACAAAATCGGTTAAAACCGAAAAACACCGTCTTTTTTTATATTTTCGAGCAAGCGTCTGATTTTTCGAAGAAACATTTCGGTTAAAACAAACGAAAAACACCTATAAACATCCGCCGGTGACGGAAATAAAAATCATTGGAAGCGAAAGAAAACATTTTTCTAAATGTTTTTTCCAACAATGATTGTTTTTTCTTTTTTTCACTGAAAGAGTCCTACGGAAACTTCCGGCAAACACATTATCTTACCCAGAATCATGCACTTTGTCTGTCTTTCTCTTGTGACCTATGTGGTCTTGAACTCTTGGAGGACAGTAGCTTTGTTCCACTGTTGACCAAGGTCAGCGGTCCTCCTAAGCCACCGACCTTGAAGATCACTATCAGTGTTCCGAGAGGCCAGTCACAGCTGGCCAGTACTGTCCCAAGCCACGTTGGTCGTTTTGGGGTTTCCCGTGTCCAGCGCCAATGTTGAGGAGGCGTTCTCGAAATTGCGCGTCGTCAACAGGAAGGAGTGACAGGCACGAGCATAGGAATGTATGCGTGCATATACTACAATTATTCAAGTGTGAAAGAGATTGTGTAAAAGATGTAAATAAAATTTGAACTGATTTTCGTCCTCAGTAGTTGTTTACATTCAAATCTTTTTCCCCCGATAATCACCGTTTTTGGCGTCTGCACGAGAGAATTCACCGAAAAGCACCGGTATTCTAGAAATAGCACCGATGAACATCCGCCGATTTTTGTCATAAATAAACACCGGAAAATATACACCCTATAATCAAGTGGAGTTTCAATTTTCTGCGTGCGAAATTTATACAGGCTGAAAAGAAAAGCTTTTTATTTTATTTATCACATCCTAAAAACAATATTTACTGATTGTCATTGACAAATATGAAATACCCAAATTATTTGTTTTTCTATAAAACTGATAATTTAACTAAAAAAATAAAAGAAAGCCCCCACTCATGCAACCAGAGAAAAAATATCAGCGATGAAAATACGGAAAGAAAAAACGCCTACCAAGAATAAGCTGTAACAAACTTGTCCTTAAAGAAAAAAAGATTCGCGAGTTTGTTTAGAATTATTGTTTTAAGTTCATGTTTGGCAACCAAAAGACAAGCGGCCTACAAATCAGAAAAAGACAGGAGATAATCTGTTTCGTGTGCCCCTTGTTTGCCTTATTGTCTCAAAGCTGCAGTGACCCTCAGTCGCTGGTTTCGATCCGACTGTCTTAATGAATGTTTGTACAGTGCATTTTGACTTGAACGTAACTCATTCACGCCGGTATTGTTTGTGTGTGATTCTTTGATATATATCAAACATTGTATTCATTTTAGTATTGACTTCACGTTCATGATTACAATGACTCGAGTTTTGGAATAATTCAGAGTTCGCAACAGTGAATTTAAGCTGTTTAATATATTTTTCCTTGGCACACACTGCCGTTACACAAGACAGTTCACTGGACTGAATAAAGCAATGTGTAACGCACTCTTGAGGGCGTCCATCTTTGAGGCGTTCACTGCGATGCGACTTCGGAAAAATTATCCACGATTAAGAAATGTCGTCCTATAGATTATGTCGTTGGCGTAGAGCTGGTCGCTGGTTAACGAAACCGTCCCAGTCAGCGTATAATGCTCGTTAGAGATCGTTTTATTGTGCACTTTTAGCTCCGCGCTACTAATTTAACATTGAGATATATTAAGCGCTATCACAGTCTCTTGAAGAATTTGAACGGCAAACACGGTTTTATGTTGTGCGTTAATCAATGCATGTCTTGCACCTTCACGGTTGCGAATATCGGATTATAGCCACTATAAAACGAAGTGACAACTTGCCTCAACGTGCGACAAGTACAAACGAGAGAGGTCGCATCTTTGTGTCATAAAATGTCGTTATTTTTACAACTCACACCATCAAGGGACGTACAACAAGAAATGCGTAAAATGTATTTAAAATACAACAAATTTTACTCAGCAAAGTTCTGAAGCCCGCTAGGCCTCCCAGTTCAAAGGGGTCAATGATCGGCCTAACAGGCACTTGGATATCGTTTGGTAAGCATTATGAATATGCTTGTTGGTTTAAATAGATAGCGTATATTACGCAAGTAATAATGTTTCCTAGAAACTTGGCCTATATTTTATTTTAAATTGTCTATTTATTATCTCCGCGGCATTGACTTGGTTTTTTCATTCCAAATCCCAAACAATATTACATTGAAAAGTAGTCGTTTATTTTTACTTTTATTTTTCGTGTTTATGGCACATTTGCGTAGTTTATCTTATGTTCGACGATAACAGCAGTTCTACCGTGTTATGGGAGTTAGAGAAGAAAGGGACCCGAGACGCGTCCTGTTCGGATGGCCGTTTATGGAACACTGACATTACGGGTGCCAAAGCCACGCGTGCTCCCCAATCGTCCGCGCGCTCTTCCTCGTCCTTTATTTCTCAGCATCCTGCCGGGCCGGCGCTGGTGCCGATGCTGCCTCAAGAAGGAAGAGCCGCTGTATAGGCCTGTTGACTCTCTCGTCCACTTGGAAGAATAATTCTGCACGGTTGTGGAACTTGATCTCTTCCGGGAAAAAGCGCTGCGATCCGACCGAGTTTCCACAGCAGGAGAGTAATGTCATCGTCATTTGGGACGCTACTTCGAACACAGCCTTTTTTTGCGTCTTTTTTCATTTGTCTTTACGCTTTCGTTTGGTTACGAAAGGGAACAGTTCGTCGTCCTGCCCAGACTCGTTCCACGGACATTCCCGGTCGTCGTGGACGTCTGCCACCCCAGCTCCGGGTGCACATTTTGTTTTCTTTCGCTTAATGGTTGCCTTCCATTTCACCTTCCTCCACTTTGGAGGGATTGAACGTTCGGTGCTTGGAAAAAGATCTGCTTGGGAGTCCTCGGACACTAGCTCTTTTCTCTAAGGCATTTTTGTCTTTTTCTGCTCAACTTGGACCGTGGCAATTGACTTTGCGTTCGGATCGTGCGCTGACCCCAGGAGATGCTGCGCCCTCTCTGCCTTTCGGAAGTGAAGGACCCTCCGTTACCCCAGCTGTGAAAGCTTTGCAGTCCTCCCCTTGTGCGCCTTTCGAAGTCCTTTCTGTCCGACAACTGCCGTCGCTTTCCGTTTCGACGTGACAAAAATTCGACGTTGACAATTCTTTGACGCACGCCGAATCCGGCTTCACCGACCGTCCCTCAGTCGCTCCTCTGCACTTTAGACATGGCAGTATTGCTGTCGTTTCTCGACCTCCTGTCTTTCCAAAGCTTGGAACGCCTTGTCGAACGGTCTGCTTGACTGTTGATAGTACTCCCACAACTCTTGACGCATCATGTTGTTCTCGGCTTGCGGCCGCATCCGCGGTGTCCTATGTTCCAGACGGTTCGCTCCCTTGAATTTTCGGGGCCGTGCTGAGCTCACGATATGCACCAGCCTCGGAATTCCGTTCGGTGGGGAGATCTGGTGTTCCCCGTCCGAGCGCCTTGCAGGCAGCTGGCCGCATTTTCAGCTTGTTATAGACGAACCGTCGACTTCTGAACCGTAGCCTAAACGGGGTCGGTCCTTCTCCGGCCCGACCGGTTGTTCCTCAGCGCGAGTCTCCGCGATCCGCCTGTTCCGGGTTACCCTCTAACCTTAAAGCATCTCCGAATCTTCGTGGTGGTTCATGATCGAATCTGCTTTTCACCCCGTTGAATCTCGCGCACCGGACAAATCTTCACCTCTTCGTCTGCTCCCAATTGCATCTTTTCGCTACTCGGCCTAGCATGCATAAAATCTTCGGTTGAAACGTTTGACTGCAAGGGCTCGCTCCTCCATGGGCAGCGGAAGCTTGCGGTGAAGCAGTTTCCCTTTTTTTGAGGCCGAAAGATCTACCCGTCTGTCGCAGGCATCCTCTGTAGATATAAAGCTATATGTACCGCTCTCTCCGAGGACGATGCTATCGCACAGAGATATTGGTTTCGAGAATAGCCTCGTAGTTCTCCCTTTCTCGCGCGCAGCGACGGGACTTTTCGATTGGTTCACCTAAACCCCTCTATCCTGGGAAAAGTGGCGCCATTCATTGTTGTAGAAATGCTTGAGGCACGTTACGCGCGCCACTTCTGGGAAATTCATGGCGTCTGAAGTCTAGCTCAGTGCTGCGCTGTGCCGCCACGACCTTCCCAAGGGCTGCACGTTGCACGTGCCTCGTGCGTCGATGCACCTTGCGCTACTTTTGAAACATGAAGGGGCTTTAGGTTCACCGGCTCTTCGAAGACATTGTCTTCTGTGGCAGCCGACATTTCCGTGGGTGTGCAGTCCCGCGCGTAGATCTTTTCGTGGCCGGCACTACTGCACAAGGACATTGGTTCCGAAAATAGCGCCGTCCTAATCTCTCTCTCGTGTTTGTTGCGGTTAGTGCGATTTGGTCTTAGGCCTGCGGTACTTATCATGAGAGGCACTTCGTACCGCTCATCACGTTTTTTATGCTTTTTTCATATCGTTGGAGCGCTGGGTGATCAATTGAATGAGTGTAAACTAAATCGGTGATACCAATGGCATCTCGGCGCCACATTTGTGAAGGATCAAAATCCTCGTTCCCGTCGTTGAAGAATTCACATGACAGAGAAAGAGTGGTGACTGTGCTTCGTGGGTTGCCAGAATGACAGGTATCATCCAGCCGAAGACGGTTTCCGACGCCATAAGTGTCTCACCGAGGCGGCTAATTCTGCCCGTGGCAATCTTCCAAGAGGCGTCAGATCCGATGAGGGCATCAATTTCATTTGGGCATGGCACACCTTCCGGCGCCATATCGGCGCTCAGCATGTTTTCAAAGTGGAGTCGAGCTTGCAGCTCTTCCTTGACCGGATGACTGATGACAATACAGATTTCTGGCACCTCCAATGCTTCCAAGTGGATTCGTGGGCCGGTGGTTCGACCACATAGTTCGATGGTAACTCGTCAACAGTGATAGCGTGAAGGTCGTCAAGCGTTACCAAAGGTGAATACGGTGAGCTCTTTGTTTCCAAGAGCTGTGCAGTTCAGCTTTTTTGAGACGTCGCGACGCACGAAAGTTCTTTGACTGCCGCTGTCCAGCAATACTCGAACAAGGACTTCTTGATGGAGCGAAGAAGCCCACACTCGGCCCGTTTGAAGCAGAACTGATGATCCTTGCTTTGTCGCGTTCGTTGGGGCACTAATAACTGCCGCAGAGCTTGGAGTAGAGTCTTCTCCTGATTGACCTATGCCCTGTGCTGCTTGAGGAGGTCGGGAAACGTCGCATAAAATGGTTAGGTAGTGCCCTCCGCAAGTGGCACAAGTTAGGCTCCTTGCTGTGAGGCAGGCACGGGCGATTTGGTTGCGTTTGGCGCACATAAAATAACAGCGTGCATGTGTGAGCCTTCATCGTTTTTCCTGGGTTGATAATGCAACCCGGCAGCTCTGAACGTCGTGTTCGGCGGAGCCACAGAGCGGACACGAAGGGTCTCGGTGGTGAACTGATTCGTTTGTCAGTGGCAGTGCAGATGGTTCGATATTAACTGAGTTTGTAAGTTCGGCTGTTGTGGTGTGCCTTCGGATGCCCGAGTGGGTTGTTCCATGCATCCTTCCTCTCGTATTTCTATCTGGATTTGAAGAAACGTCATGATATTCTTGACTTGATCGTCTGGGCGCCATTCTAGCGCGTTAGGGCTGGTTGTTGTCGCGCTCTCTTTTAGTTTTTGGCTGGTACATATGTGGCAGATCTTCGGCAAGAGCTCTCATCAGTACACGACGAAGAACCACCGCGTAAAGTTGCTGGGCTGAACATCCAAGCCTTCTAGAGATGTTGTGCAGGAGCGAATGGCATCGAACAGCTGACGAAGTTGGGTGACGTTTCTTCAGCTGCTTAATTTCGGGAGATTCAGCAGCTGGCTAATATGTTCGTCGATCAAGATATTGCGTCCTCCAAATCTGTCATGAAGTGTACGAACTGCCAGGTCATAATTCTGCTCGGACGAGACAAATGCCTTCGGCAGCCCGCTTTGCGTTGTGAGTAAGGTATGTCGTGAGGTACTTAAATTTCTCGATGGGAGGAGACCGGGATTTCTGTGAATCGTGACATCAAAATGGTCCCCAAATCCCTGCCAATCACTGATGTTTTCGAAGAAGGTTGGTACCTGGAGTTTGGGAAGGGCGACCCTCCGATGACTGTCATGAGCTGGTGCTGTAGGGACGGTTCCGATGGGAGAAAGGCTGCTCAGGGTTTCCGTTGTGAGAGGCAGGCCACTGGGCTGCAGTGTGTCGATTGGGTGTTTGCAACACGCGTGGCAACGTTCGTGGGTTGGTTCAGTTTGTCCAGGGCGTACCGAAGGTGCGTGAGGCCGTGGTAGTCCTCTGCTTCCTCGATCACGGTCTCCAAGTCGTCATCGGTTGCCGATGTCAGGATATCCCGGTCCAGGTCGGCTAAGCTTGTCTGCGTCTGGATGAGACATATTCGAGCGGGAGCAGCAAGTCAACCTCTGTTGTGTTCGGGTCCGGGAGAAGATCGTCCAGCTGGGATATCTTCCTGGTGACGGTGGAGTGTATAGCACCGCGGGTCGTGCGCAGGCGGTCTATGTCCTCTCAAGGGTTTCGGCACCAAAATCTATATGGAGGAAAAGACCCGAGACGTGTCCTGTTCGGATGGCCATTTATGGAACACTGATATTACGGGTGCCCAAGCCCCGTGTGCTCCCCAATCGTCCACACGTTCTTCCTCGTATTTTATTTGTCATGAGTCATGAAAAACACCAAAATGATGTTTTTAAATAAGTGAACAAGAAAAACATACAAGAACAGTAAAATAGGATTCACCCGTGTTGTAGGCATTACCGAAAATGCAACTGAATACGCCACTCGTTGCTTGTAAATGAATAGAACGCGTAACCAACCTACGTTACCTCAAAATAAAAAGAATGCGTTACCGTTATCAATAAAAAGTATCACATGTTACTTTTGCTTTACTTTTTATGTCTGAATGAAAACGTGTTTTTTTTTGAAGTTACAGGTATGCATAGGCGCCATATTTTATAAAACATTATGTTCGCGAAGAAACTTAATATAATTACCTTATTGTTCTTACAGTTACACCTATATACTCACGTAAAAAAAAACGAAAAAACTGCGGCTAAAAAACAAAACTGAGGTTTTATATGACCATTTTATTCTTAGCCCGAGACTGAGGCAGGAAAAAGAGGAAAGTTTTAAAGTAGAAGAAAAATGATTAACATCCAAAATGGTTAACATCCACCAGCTCGCCTGCGCACTCACTGCAATATCACGTTTTGTATGACTTGGCGCCTAAACACACAAAAAGTGAAGTTTTATTTTTTGTATGTTTTAGGATGAAGATGTTACAAGTAACGTAACTACGTTACCCGCAGCGCGAAATAAGTAACGTACGTATGTTATTTGTTACTGTGCTAAAATAATAACGAGTACGTTACTATGTTACCGAAAATAGTATCACGTGTATTGGTGCCGCTACTCTAACGCGTTACCGCCTTTCTGCTGGTCCGCATTGCCGACAGGAAGGTGGGACAGCAGAACGTAGATGCGTGCGGGCTTTCGCTATTCTGTTTCGCCATGCACGCCTCCCAAGTCGTAGCTGGTACTCGTGCAAATAAAGATTAATATTTGTATTATTTTTTTATAAACACAGGAAAGCAAGCGGTCTATCTATTCGTACTCACCAATCTGTGTCCCTTCAAAGTATTCTTAATTTTGTTTCTATTCCCACGGCCCGTCCGAAAAGCCCCTCATGGGCATCATATAGTCCAAGGACCAATATCAGTTCTCCCTCGGAGATCTTCACCGCAAAGCTCAGCAGAATCGCGTAAAGTCTCTCCCGTTATTGCAAGAGCTTGCCTCCCCGTGATACTTCCTAGAACAGTCATTTTGTAACGGTAGAGTGTCTCATTCACTAAATCCACATTTTTATTGACGACACCCTAAAAAAATGTTTGCTTCAGCACTAGAAACACGCACAAAAACAAAATATACACCTTGCAATAATGAAAGAAATCTTACGGATGAACTAAGGAGATGTGCTTGCGTTGCTATTGCTTCGAGCTTAGTCGACGTGATTCTTTCTAATCTCAAGATTATCTGGACAAGAACAAGAACAAGAAGATTAGCCACCCCAGTAAACTCCTCGAGCGCTTCCCCTAAAACTCGGACGGATTGTTCGTTTTGATCCCTTGTACGCAGCGTCGGATCCAATAGAAAAATAGCTTCCGCGCGGGATCACGCCGGAAATATAAAATACTTAAACAAAGCTTTAAAAAAAATCTACAAGCCGCCCTAACGTGCTTACTCAAAACAGAGACAAACGCATTTATATAACATAAAGTAATTCAATAGTAAAGCCATAACATTAAACATTTATGTAATTTTTTTTTCACAGCATAGAATGTATGTGGGAGACTTCCGTCGGTGGCTGTCGCTCAAGAACCGCGAGTCTCATTTATTTAAGCTTACAATTTAAAGGTTCAATTATAATAATAATAATAATAATAATAATATCTTTATTGCACGAAGAAATATACATCATTACAAACAGGTCCGCAAAAGCACGTTGGTGCTTGTAGGCGTGACCTGGCAACCAACAGAGATACTACTAACAGGCTCAAATAACGCAAAGCACAAAATAAACAGAAAAACAAAGTTCTCTTAACCCGTACAACAATTTAAAAATCATATGTACAACACCAATTTCTAAGCTCTTTTTTTATCACTTTCAACGACTGTAGATGGAGAAGCTCATTAGGCAACAAATTAAAGTAATGAGGAACGTAAAATAACCGAACCCGCTTTCCGTAATCTGTGTATACCCTAGGGAGGGCGAACCGTTCTATTTTTAATGCGGATAGCATTCTTTGGATACTTCACGCACTTTTCGTCTATGTATCTATCTATCTATCTATCTATCTATCTATCTGGCTATCTAACCTCTTACGCCGCGGGTCGATAAATAAATAAAAAAGACCGGCGCCGGCTGGGATTCGAACCGTTGACCCTTTGATCAGCAGGCAGACGCGCTAACCACAGAGCTATGAAGGAAGTCATTCACCGAACTCTAAACATTTGTTTATATCTTTACCATAGGACGCGCTTTGCAGCGCTGTCACAGCTACCGGTGCGCGCGCGTTCCATGCACGAGGGCTAGCTCACCCTCTCCCGCGCTCACCCTCTCCCTCTAGCTCACCCTCTCCTGCGCTCGGGAGACCTCTAGCTCAGCCTCACGAGAGCGGAATGAGCCCTCGTGCATGGAACGCGCGCGCACCGGTAGCTGTGACAGCGCTGTAAGCGCGTCCTATGGTAAAGATATAAACAACCGTTTAGAGTACCGTTGGTTGAGACTAGCTGAGACGCCAGAAAGTCTGGTCGGTACCATTTTGAGTGTTTGTGCGTATGGCGCGTGCTTTGCTCGCCTTCCTAAGTGACACAAACGCACGTGCTGGGCTGCGGAGATCGTGCGCAGGGCTGTGAAAGTGTCAACAAATTTAGAATCGCCTCAAGAGTGGGCTGGCGTATCTAGAGTGTGCCGGCCACCTGACGAACGCGCAAAACTCCGCACCGTTTGATGCTATTCGCATTAACGTAGATAATCATTCCCAAAGGATGGGTTCTGCTGATTTTCTCAAAACCTTTTGTTTTTCTACAGGTTTCTTAAACATACTATTATAATAATTCTTAACTAGGATTTCATAGATATATAATCTTTCAGTTGACAAAAGCTGAAGCGAACGCATTTTTGACTCTGTTCTTAACCCCTCCAATTTGGTTCCATATGCTAAATTTCTACAAATATTATGCAAAATATTGTCTAATTTACTTTTTCTAGAGTTTGAACAAGAACCATAAAGCGTGACACCATACCAAAGCACCGACTCTCCCAGAGCTTGAAAAACAAATGATGATATTATTTTTGTTCCGAAAAATTCAAATCTCAGGAAATTAAATATTTCCAGGTTTTGTATCTACACCATGATAACCACCGCTTCTAAAGCATATTAGACGGCCCGCAAAACTTGGTTTTTAACGTATCGCGCTGCGATTTACTACGGAGGCGCAATTACTCAGTGGAAGCAAGGGGTGAAATCAACAACGAATGTGCTTACCTTGTACAAAAAGGAAAACAGAAAGAATAACCTGTTTCTGGCTATCTGCAGTGGCATTCGCAGACGACGTCATGAGCTGGCTTGCATATAGTTAAAGCTGCTGCCGACAGATGTTGGAAGCGTCGAGCGGACCGGCTAGTTACCTTAGAGCAGGCCAACGTTACTAGAACCACTCAGTTGGGAAACTGCCATAGAGACTGCTCAGAAAGAGTGGCACCGATCCGTACTTGTGAACCGAGCTAAAGGCGATCACAACGCCACCACTTCTCCCGCAGCGTCCACTGGAGGAACTGCACGTGACTTCCATTTTGGTTTTAATCGGCCATTTTGGGGCCAAAACAGATACTGTGGAATGGGCTTCAGGGGTGCCACCCCCGACTCCCAAGCGGACGTGCCGCGGATTACTACCGCGGTTCATATGCGCCTAGTTCGGGACGCACTATCTGAAATCACCGCTGAGGCACGGTTGTATAAAAACAATATTATTTGTACTGCAAAACTTGCAAACTAAATATTTTAGAAAACAACACTCGCCCTTCATTTCGTAATAAACTCCATTAAAAGTTACTACAAAAAGAGTTTTTTCCGTTGGTTTTTACGCAAAAACATGCTTTCTAAAAGCTCAAGGTGACCACAGTTAAGACAAATGATACAGAGTGGCGCTGTTGTCGTATTTAGCTCGGTCTCGGTGGACACCAGCGGCCCAGGCTTCAACGGTGAGTTTCCCAACTGAGGGTTCTAGTAACGTTGGCGCAGGCAGAGACGCGCGCCGGCATATTGAAAATACCCCGATGATCGTCTGCTAAGCTCGGCGCCAGCGCGCCCGACGATTCCGACCTCTGTCGGCGGCACATTTAACTAAGCGAGCCAGGTCATGAAATCGTCCTGGGAAAGCCGCGGCTGATGGCCTAAAACAGGCTTTTCCTTTTTTTTCTTAAGCAAGGTAAATTTATCCTTTAATATTTCCAACCCACGTTTCTACCACGTCGTCGTACCTCTGTAGTATATGGCAGTGCGATACGTTGGGACACTAATTTTTGCGGGCCGTCTAAATTGCCCTAGAAGCATTAGTTTACATGATGTAATGTCAACTTAGGAAGCAAAGAGCCCGAAACACCAAAGCTAAAAGGGCAGATCGACAACAGCGTCTCTGGAAATCCCAGGACCGCCGCGGAAACGGGTGACGACCAATCAGGAGCCGATCTGATGGCAACGAAGTAGTTTTTGGTTACGTCGTTGTATATATAGAAAAGGATACGCCGAGATACGTCCTTTTGACGTATCTCAAAATCTAAAATGCACGGTGTTTTTTTTTTTTTTTTTTTTGTCGCCTAGTAGTTTTGGTAAACGGGCTCACAATATTCTATTAGTTTGAAGTTTCCCAATAGACAGCAAGAAGCATAATACACGTTTGTATTTTATATTCTCTTGCATACAGAAGGATGGCTGCTACTCTCTCATTAAGCTGGTCCAGCTCAGCCGAATATTAAATATGTTAGTTACAGTGTTTGAGATAATTAGAATGTCTATTATCACTTCGCACTCGCACCCCGATATCGGCAAATGTAGATAACGTAATCCCTCATGACCTATCTTATTATTTCAACCGGCTGTTTATTTTAATGCGTGTTTAGTTGC
Organism: Ixodes ricinus; assembly: GCA_037355805.1. Taxonomy (NCBI): domain Eukaryota; kingdom Metazoa; phylum Arthropoda; class Arachnida; order Ixodida; family Ixodidae; genus Ixodes; species Ixodes ricinus. The sequence goes on along the minus strand of JAZHYW010060233.1, from coordinate 90 downwards.
TGTATTTTTCACATGTCCATATTTCGCGCATATGTTTTATTGTATCTCGAATAGCAGCAGCGGTGGAAACAGGAGCTCAGCAGCTTCTTA
>JAZHYW010060232.1:0-15028 GCA_037355805.1 Ixodes ricinus | reverse complement strand
ATATTTTAGCTTATTACTCTACCTGTTTGTCGGACCAATATATATGGCGACACGAGCAAAGTGTTCCTCAAGAGTTCTTAAAAATTCCCGACTTTCATCCACTGTAAAAATTGATCCCACATCCAAATTCGTAGCCTATACTGATTCAACCACATTAAACCGCGAAGAAAAGTCACGTCGGAAATGTTCTAAGACTGGGAAGATACAAATAGTAAAACCGTATTCCAGCTAGATTGAAAAAAAAAAGAAACACTCTTCGTCATCCCTATGCCTGGCTACTGGGCATCTGTTTTTGGGCCCGAAATTAAGAACTAAGAAACCCAAGAACCCTGCCCCAGCTTGCAAGGTTGTTTTGTTGCTTGATATTAGATTACGAAAAAAAACCTATAATGGCACTTTCATAATTAAAAACAAAACGAAATACTGGACAAACGTTCAAAGGTATACGGAAGAACCAATGACGACCGTTTCCGTTCTCAATATTGTTCTCAAGTTTTGAGAAGGAAGAAGTGCGGAAGCACCAGTCTGATTGGACGCAGTTTCGCTCATTTTATGTTGTTCATCGTGGTACACAAATTGAAGCCCTGACAGCTCAACTTCGACCTAACACGGCAGTTATCATTAAGTTTTTTCGCATTTTTTTTCGTTGATCGTTTTACATCCATCTTTACATGGGCTCAGTTAAAACCAAAACCAATCTGAGCCTTAGTCAAAACCGCCAAGTCGCTTTGTAACAACGTTTAATTTTTATATATATATATATATATATATATATATATATATATATATATATATATATATATATATATATATATATATATATATATATATATATATATATTTATATATATTTATATATATAGGGTGGTCCAAGTCACCAGGCTCGATCTAAAATGGACCGTAAAAATCGACGCCTGCATGTAGCAATCTAAACTTTTCGTCAAAGGTGTATTTCACAGGTCGGTTTTTCGCTTGTAAAATTACAAAACGTAGTTCTCTTTCTGTACAAAATAAGACCAAGAAAGTTGCCTGGGTCAACGGCGGGCGGCGACTCAGACCACCAGAGTCAGGTGCAGTGGTGTGTTTGACGCTCGTATTGATAGATGGCGCTACCTCCTTGTTTCGGTCACAGCTCTGGTTTCGGTTTGCTTTAAAAAAAATATCGAAAGTTCCCGCGTCCACCGTAGATTTATTAACAGAACATAATATATATATTTTTTGTAATCTATCTTTGGTTTGAGAATAAATGCAGACAATGATAGCAAAACTTCAAGTAACAAAAACAAACAAAAAAAACGCGGTTTCATAACGATGGCGCTGGCGGCGCTTTTGCTGCCGGCGGATTTCGTCTGCGTGTCGTCTGCTTCCTTTCGCTGGTCGGTTGGATCCTCCAACGCTGCTTCCGAGACCTTTTTTGTCGCGGTTGGTGGAAAAACAGCTACAATGCGTCACTTTGGACGCTACTTGGACCCGCACTTCTGAGACCCGGGAGGCTACCAAGGCAAACACCAATAAAACAGCAATTAATGGCTCTGAAAAGAACCTGTCAGCGGAAGTCCGTGGTTTTCGCGTTTGTCAAAGCCGCTGATCATATGTACAAATGAATACATGTGCTCTTGAGTTCTCGTTGTCTTCAGTCCACATGTCCACCTCGAACTTGCAGGCACTTGTGCAGTCTTCGCTCATAATCCCTTTAGACTGCCCACCGCATGTTGTCCCTGATCGCATCGAAGGCGGATAGAATGCACTCATTTAGTTCGGTCATCGTGCGCACGCGAATTGTAGGCCTGGGCTTTTACGAAACCCCAAACAAAAAAAATCTCAAATTCTCAGGTCAGGGGATGGTGGCACCAGGACATAGTCGGTGACCCTTGACCGAGATCCAGTTGCCGGGAAAGGTCCTGTCAAGCCAGTCTCTCATTACGGTGGCGTAAAGCGGGGGTCCTCCGTCTTGCTGGAAGATGCACACCTCCTTTGCATGTGCGAAGCTTCTAGCTCCGGCAAGACGTCCTGTTGGAGCATGCGAAGGTAGGCGTTGCCCGTGACCGTGCCCTCAAAGAAGAATGGACCGACAACGCCTTCCCTCCAAAGTCCACACCATACTCCGACCTTTGGTGACTGGACAGCCTCTTCAATGATCCAGTGGGGGTTTGTCTCGGACCAGCAGTGGGTGTTCTGCTTGTTCACGTGCCCATCCAGATGGAAAATAGCTTCGTCCATGAAAAGCAGAAACGGAAGGTGGTTCCTGTTTGTGGAGATCCGCCCAAGTTCGTCCACACAGAACTGCTTTCGCCGTTCATAGTCATCTGGCTGCAGCTCGAACAGGACCTGCGGCTCTGAACGGATACATTTGTTGGCGGATCACCCTCCAGACGAAACTTTTACCGATACCAAGTTGTCTTGCGACTTGTCGCACGGACAGCCGTGGGTTCAATGCAAATGCCTCAAGCACGGCGTGACGTTTGTTCTGCTGTGGCGACCTCTCCTCGAGTACTCGCTACCTGGTCTGCACAGAGTTCTCCGTGTTGAATTGGTGTACCCAGCGCATGACAGTCCGTTGGGTGGGTGGACGCCTACGAAAAGTGGCTCGCAAACTTCGATCTCACTTGCCTCATACTCCTGGTTTCAGTAAACCAAAGGACTACCTGTGCCCTCTCTTGGACGGTCAGGTGACGCATTGTGGCTGTTTTCCCCCAACTACGACAAAGGGTCTCGGAAGCAGCGTCGGAGGATGCAACCGACCAGCGAAAGGAAGCAGACGACATGCAGACGAAATCCGCCGGCAGCAAGAGCGCTTCAAGCCGTCGTTATGCAACCGCGTTTTCTTTTATTTTTGTTACTTGAAGTTCTGCTATCATTGTCTACATTTATTTTCAAGCCAGAGGTAGATAAAAAAAATTATTATGTTCGTGTTAATAAACCACGGTTGAGGCGGGCACTTTCGATATTTCTTTAAAAACAAACCGAAACCAGATCTCTGAACGAAACAAGGAGGTAGCGCCATCTATCAATGCGAGCGTCAAACATACCCCGCACCTCGATTTGGTCGTCTAAGTCGCCGGCCGCCGTTGACCCAGGCAAGCTTCTCGGCCCATTTTTTTTACAGAAAGGGAGCTACGCTTCGTAATTTTAGAAGAAAAACCGACCATTGAAATACACCTTTGACGAAAAGCTTTCACTGCTACGTGCAAGCGTCGGGGTCACCCTATATATATATATATACATATATTAATACCAACTTAGAATATATACCATTTATGTTCCGTACAACAATTTCAATATGTTTAGAACGTTCCTCATTATCATACCATGGAAACATTCCTATATTTTAAAGCTATACTCTAAGAAATCCCTACGCGTCTACTTACCCGCGAAACACTCGAAGAGTCAATCTCTCCAACCTACGAAGTCAGCTCAGCGAATGATGAGGTGGAGCATCTGTTCAGACCTCAAAATTAAGTCTGCGCTGCGCTGTCCAAAGTCTGACGCTTTGCATTGCGTAATGCCACAGCGCCCTCATAATTTTGAGGTATAAACAGATGTTCCGCCTCATAATTCACTGAGATGATTTCGTAGATCGCAGAGATTTTTATCTCTGAGTGATTTGCGGGTAAGTAGACGCTGCAGGCGTTTCTTAGAGGTGCATGCTGTGAATGGTCAAATTGCTGAAACCCTCCATTCAACAAAAGGAAATCTTTATTTCTTTAGTATTCCCAAGCTTTCTTTTTTTTTTTTTTTCACTGAAACATTTTGCAGAAACCCACAATAGCATTTCGTCGCATGGTCGAATATTAGGTCTAGTGACCGTCGGCCCATGGAAAATGTTTGGTTTCCTGCTCTATATATAAATTCAAATAACATCACGTTTTGAACATTTCGAATTCTATTACCACCCCTTGAGTTATGACTGTATACTTTCCGGTTTTAACCGAAAAACACCGTTAAACATCCGCCGGTGTCGAAAATACAAAATCGGTTAAAACCAAAAAACACCGTCTTTTTTAATATTTTCGAGCAAGCGCTGGTTTTTTCGAAGAAAATTTTCAGCTTAAACAAACAAAAAACACCTACAAATATCCGCCGGTGACGGAAATGAAAATCATTGGAAGCGAAAGAAAACGTATTTCTAACCATTTTTTGCCAGCAATTTTTTTTTTTTTTTCACTGAAAACGTTTTGCGGAAACTTCCGTCAAACACATTATCTCATCCAGAATCATTCACTCAGCCTGTCTTTCTTTTGTGTCCTACATGATCTTGGACTCTTGGAGGACAGTAGCTTTGTTCCACTGTTGAGCAAGGTCAGCGGTCCTCCTAAGCCACCGACCTTGAAGATCACTATCAGTGGCCCGAGAGGCCAGTCACAGCTGGCCAGTACTGTCCCAAGTCACGTTGGACGTTTTGGGGCTTCCTGTGCCCAGCGCCAATGTTGAGCAGGCATTCTCGAAATTGCGCATCGTCAACAGAAAGGAGTGACAGGCACGAGCCTCGGAACGTATGCATGCATATACTACTCTGGCGATAGCCACTTTAATCAAGTGTGAAAGAGATTGTTTAAAATATATAAATCAAATTTGAACTGATTATCGTCCTCAGTAGTTCTTTACATTCGGAATCTTTTCCCCCGCTCATCACCGTTTTTGGCGTCTGCACGAGAGAATTCAACGAAATGCACCGGTATCCTAATAATAAATAAAAAACCGATAAATATCCGCCGATTTTTGTCATAAATATACATCGGAACGTATACACTCTATAATCACGTGGAGTTTCAGTTTTCTGCATGCGAAATTTATTCAGGCTGAAAACAAAAGCTTTTCATTTTATTTATCAAATCCTTAAAACAATATTTACCGATTGTCATTGACAATTATGAAAAACCCAAATGATTTTTTCTATAGAACTGATAATTTAAGTAAAAAAAGAAAAGCCCCCACTCATGCAACCAGAACAAAAAAAATATCAGCGATAAAAATACAGAGAGAAAAAACACCTACCAAAAGTAAGCTGTAACAAATTTGTTCCTAAAAAAGAACAACGATTTGAGAGTTTGTTTAGAAATATCTTAAGTTCATGTTTGCCGACCAGAAGACAAGTGGCCTACAAATCAGAGACAGACAGGAGCTAACCCGTTTCGTGTACCCCTTGTTTGCCTTATTGTCTCAAAGCTACAGTGACCCTCAGTCGCTGGCTTCGATCCGACTGTCTTAATGAATGTTTGTACAGTGCATTTTGACTTGAACGTAACTCATTCACGCCGGTATTGTTTGTGTGTGATTCTTTATATCAAACATTGTATTCATTTTATTATTGACTTCGCATTCATAATTACGATGACTCGAGTTTCGGAATAATTCAGAGTTCGCAACAGTGAATTTAAGCTGTTTAATATATATTTCCTTGGCACACACTGCCGTTACACAAGACAATTCACTGGACTGAATAAAGCAATGTGCAACACACTCTCGAGGGCGTCCATCTTTGAGGCGTTCACTGCGATGTGACTTCGGAAGGATTATCCCCGATTAAGAAATGTCATCCTATAGATTATGTCGTTGGCCTAAGCTGGTCGCTGGTTAACGAAACCGCCCCAGTCAGCGTATAATGCTCGTTAGAGATCTTTTTATTGCGCACTCTTAGCTCCGCGCTACTAATTTAACGTTGAGATATATTAAAGGGATACTTCAACGAAATTTGAAATATTCCTGTCGTGTTCAAAAATAGGTTGAATATGATCCACAATATCCGTAAATGACAATCGCATGTTTGTATTTTGAGCCTGATGGCTGTATTTTTCGTTATAAACGGCCCACTCTGGCAAGCGCTCGGAGAAGGCCCAGCAGAGACCACGTGACATCCAACGCAATCGTGACGTAGGTCGTCTCAAGACGAGCAAAGCTACGGCGAGGCTGACGTCGAGAGGATGGCCTAGTCGTTCCAGCCACCGAAGCGGCTGCTTTTGTACGAATTTTGAGTGACGGGTTAATCTTCTATAATCTTGTAGGGGGACAATAGCGACTTCTGCGACACACAAAAGGGATTCTCGGGAAGAGGGGAGTTCCTCCTTCCCCCTTCTCTCGTCGTGGCCGGAGGCGAGACGACCTACCGTCACTAGCTGTCAAGGTTCCTAGACGAGCATTACAAACGAGGCGTTAGCGACATCCACCAGGTGCTCTTTGCTAATCGTTTAATTCGTTTTAAAATTCCTTTTCGAGACTTTTTTAACAAGATATTGGTATGTTCGATGTGATACTGCTCCTTTGAACACATATAGACCAAAAAATGAGCGCCGAAATTTCGTTGTAGTATCCCTTTAAGCGCAACAGTCTCTTCAAGGATTTGAACGGCAAACACGGTTTTATGTTGTGCGTTAATCAGTACATGTTTTGCACCTTCACTGTTGCGAATATCGCACTATAGCCACTTTAAATTGAAGTGACAACTTGCCTCACGTGCGACAAGTACAAACAGAAGGTCGCATCTTTGTGTCATAAAATGTCGTTATTTTCACAACTCACACCATCAAGGGACGTACAACAAAAAATGCGTACAATTATATTTAAAATACAATAAATTTTGCTCAGCAAATTTCTGAGGCCCGATAGGCCTCCCAGTTCAAAGGAGTCAATGATCGGCCTAACCAGGCAGTTGGATATCGTTTGGTAAGCATTATGAATATGCTTGTTGGTTTAAATAGATAGCGTATATTACGCAAGTAATAATGTTTCCTAGAAACTTGGCCTATATTTTATTTTTAAATTGTCTATTTATTATCTCAGCGGCATTGACTTGGTTTTTTCATTCCAAATCCCAAACAATTTTACATTGAAAAGTAGTCGTTTATTTTTACTTTTATTTTTCGTGTTTATGGCACATTTGCGTAGTTTATCTTATGTTCGACTATAACAGCAGTTCTACCGTGTTATGGGAGTTAGAGAAGAAGGGACCCGAGACGTGTCCTGTTCGGATGGCCATTTATGGAACACTGACATTACGGGTGCCAAAGCCACGCGTGCTCCCCAATCGTCCGCGCGCTCTTCCTCGTCCTTTATTTCTCAGCATCCTGCCGGGCCGGCGCTGGTGCCGATGCTGCCTCAGGAAGGAAGAGCCGCTGTATAGGCCTGTTGCTCTCTCGTCCACTTGGAAGAATAATTCTGCACGGTTGTGCAACTTGATCTCTTCCGGGAAAAAGCGCTGCGATCCGACCGAGTTTCCACAGCAGGAGAGAAATGTCAACGTCATTTGGGACGCTACTTCGAACACAGCTTTTTTGGGGACTTTTTTATTTGTCTTTACGCTTTCGTTTGGTTACGAAAGGGAACAGTTCGTCGTCCTGCCCAGACTCGTTCCACGGACATTCCCGGTCGTCGTGGACGTCTGCCACCCCAGCTCCGGGTGCACATTTTGTTTTCTTTCGCTTAATGGTGGCCTTCCATTTCACCTTCCACCACTTTGGAGGGATTGGACGTTCGGTGCTTGGAAAAAGATCTGCTTGGGAGTCCTCGGACACTAGCTCTTTTCTCTAAGGCATTTTTGTCTTTTTCTGCTCAACTTGGACCGTGGCAATTGACTTTGCGTTCGGATCGTGCGCTGACCCCGAAGATGCTGTGCCCTCTCTGTCTTTCGGAAGTGAAGGACCCTCCGTTACCCCAGCTGTGAAAGCTTTGGAGTCCTCCCCTTGTGCGCCTTTCGAAGTCCTTTCTGTCCGACAACTGCCGTCGCTTTCCATTTCGACGTGACAAAAATTCGACGTTAACAATTCTTTGACGCACGCCGAATCCGGCTTCTCCGACCGTCCCTCAGTCGCTCCTCTGCACTTTAGACATGGCAGTATTGCTGTCGTTTCTCGACCTCCTGTCTTTCCAAAGCTTGGAACGCCTTGTCGAACGGTCTGCTTGACTGTTGATAGTACTCCCACATCTCTTGACGTATCATGTTGTTCTCGGCTTGCAGCCGCATCGCGCGGTGTCCGATGTTCCAGACGGTTCACTCTCTTGCGAGACCGTGCAGTGCTTGAATTTTCGGGGCCGTGCTGAGGTCACGATATGCACCAGCCTCGGAATTCCGTTCGGTGGGGAGATCTGGTGTCCCCGTCCGAGCGCCTTGCGGCAGCTGGCCGCATTTTCAGCTTGTTATAGACGAACCTCGACTTCTGAACCGTGGCTAAACGAGGTCGATCCTTCTCCGGCCCGACCAGTTGTTCCTCAGCGCGAGTCTCCGCGATCCGCCTGTTCCGGGTTACCCTCTAACCTAAAGCATCTCCGAATCTTTGTGGTGGTTCATATCGAATGTGCTTTTCACCCCGTTGAATCTCGCGCACCGGACAAATCTTCACCTCTTCGTCTGCTCCCAATTGCATCTTTTCGCTACTCGGCCTAGCATGCATAAAATCTTCGGTTGAAACGTTTGACTGCAAGGGCTCGCTCCTCCTGGGCAGCGGAAGCTTGCGGTGAAGCGGTTTCCCTTTTTTGAGGCCGAAAGATCTACCCGTCTGTCGCAGGCATCCTCTGTAGATATAAAGCTATATGTACCGCTCTCTACGAGGGCGATGCTATCGCACAGAGACATTGGTTTCGAGAGTAGCCTCGTAGTTCTCCCTTTCTCGCGCGCAGCAACGGGACTTTTCGATTGGTTCACCTAAAGCCCTCTATCCTGCGAAAAGTGGCGCCACTCATTGTTGTAGAAATGCTTGAGGCACGTTACGCGCGCCACTTCTGGGAAATTCATGGCGTCTGAAGTCTAGCTCAGTGCTGCGCTGTGCCTCCACGACCTTCCCAAGGGCTGCACGTTGCACGTGCCTCGTGCGTCGATGCACCTTGCGCTACTTTTGAAACATGAAGGGGCTTTAGGTTCACCGGCTCTTCGAAGACAATGTCTTCTGTGGCAGCCGACATTTCCGTGGGTGTGCAGTCCCGCACGTAGATCTTTTCGTGGCCGGCACTACTGCACAAGGACCTTGGTTCCAAAAATAGCGCCGTCCTAATCTCTCTCTCGTGTTTGTTGCGGTTAGTGCGATTTGGTGTTAGGCCTGCGGTACATATCATGAGAAGCACTTCGTACCGCTCATCACGTTGTTTTATGCTTTTTCCATATCGTTGGAGCGCTGGGTGATCAATTGAATGAGTGTAAACTAAATCGGTGATACCAATGGCATCTCGGCGCCACATTTGTAAAGGATCAAAATCCTCGTTCCCGTCGTTGAAGAATTCACATGACAGAGAGAGGGTGGTGACTGTGCTTCGTGGGTTGCCAGAATGACAGGCATCATCCAGCCGAAGACGGTTTCCGATACCATAAGTGTCTCGCTGAGGCGGCTAATTCTGCCTGTGGCAATCTTCCAAGAGGCTCAGATCCGATAAAGGCATCAATTTCATTTGGGCATGGCACACCTTCCGGCGCCATATCGGCGCTCAGCATGTTTCAAAGTGGAGTCGAGCTTGCAGCTCTTCCTTGACCGGATGACTGATGACAATACAGATTTCTGGCACCTCCAGTGCTTCCAAGTGGATTCGTGGGCCGGTGGTTCGACCACATAGTTCGATGGTAACTCGTCAACGGTGATAGCGTGAAGGTCGTCAAGCGTTACCAAAGTTGAATACGGTGAGCTCTTCGTTTCCAAGAGCTGTGCAGTTCAGCTTTTTTGAGACGTCGCGACGCACGAAAGTTCTTTGACTGACGCTGTCCAGCAATACTCCAACAAGAACTTCTTGGTGGAGCGAAGAAGCCCACACTCGGCCCGACTGAAGCAGAACTGATGATCCTTGCTTTGTCGCTTTCGTTGGGGCACTAATAACTGCCGCAGAGCTTGGAGTAGAGTCTTTTCCTGACTGAACTATGTCCTGTGCTGCTTGAGGGGTCAGGAAACGTCGCATAAAATGGTTAGGTAGTGCCCTCCGCAAGTGGCACAAGTTAGGCTTCTTGCTGTGAGGCAGACACTGGCGATCTGGTTGAGTTTGGCGCACATAAAATAACAGCGTGCATATGTGAGCCGTCATCGTTTTTCCTGGGTTGATAATGCAACCCGGCAGCTCTGAACGTCGTGTTCGGCGGAGCCACAGAGCGGACACGAAGGGTCTCGGTGGTGAACTGATTCGTTTGTCAGTGTCAGTGCAGATGGTTCGATATTAACTGAGTTTGTAAGTTCGGCTGTTGTGGTGTGCCTTCGGATGCCCGAGTAGGTTGTTCCATGCATCCTTCCTCTCGTATCTCTATCTGGATTTGAAGAAACGTCATTATATTCTTGACTTGATCGACCGGGCGCCATTTTAGCGCGCTAGGGCTGGCTGTTGTCGCGCTCTCCTTTAGTTTTTGGCGGTACATGAGTGCAAGATCTTCGGGAAGAGCTCTAATCAGAACACGATGAAGAACCACCGCGTAGTTGCTGGGCTGAACATCGAAGCCTTCTAGAGATGTCGTGCAGGAGCGAATGGCGTCTAACAGCTGACAAAGTTGGGTGACGTCTCTTGAGCTGCTTAATTTTTGGAGATTCAGCAGCTGGTTATTATGTTCGCCGATCAAGATATTGTGTCCTCCAAATCTGTCATGAAGTGTACGAACTGCCAGGTCATAATTCTGCTCGGAGGAACAAATGCCTTCGACAGCCCGCTTTGCGTTGTGAGTGAGGTATGTCGTGAGGTACTCAAATTTCTGGATGGGCGGAGATCGGGATTTCTGTGAATCGTGACATCAAAATGGTCCCCAAATCCCGGCCAATCAATGATGTTTTCGAAGAAGGTAGGTACCTGAAGTTTGGGAAGGGCGACCCTTCAATGGCTGTCATGAGCTGGTGCTGTAGGGACGGTTCCGGTGGGAGAAAGGCTGCTCAGGGCTCCCGTTGTGGGAGGAGGCCACTGGGCTGTAGTGTGTCGATTGGGTGTTTGCAACACCCATGGCAATGCTCGTGGGTTGGTTCAGTTTGTGCAGGGCGTACCGAAGGCGCGTGATGCCGTGGCTGATCCTCGTACGGTAGTCCTCTGCTCCCTCGATCTCGTTCTCCAAGTCGTCATCGGTTGTCGATGTCAGGATATCCCGGTCCATGTCGGCTAAGCCTGTCTGCGTCTCGATGAGATATATTCGAACGGGAGTCGCAAGTCAAACTCTGTTGTGTTCGGGTTCGGGACAAGATCGTCCAGCTGGGACATCTTCCTGGTGACGGTGTTGTGGATAGCGCCTCGGGTCCTGCGCAGGCGCCCTATGTCCTCTCGAGGGGTTTTGGCACCAAAATCTACCTATATGGAGGAAGGGACCCGAGACGTGTCCTGTTCGGATAGCCGTTTATGGAACACTGATATTACGGGAGCCCAAGCCCCGTGTGCTCCCCAATCGTCCGCACGTTCTTCCTCGTATTTTATTTGTCATGAGTCATGAAAATCACCAAAATGATGTTTTTAAATAACTGAACAACAAAAACATACAATAACGGTAAGATAGGATTCACCCGTGTTGTAGGCATTACCGAAAATGCAACTAAATACGCCACTCGTTGCTTGTAAATGAATAGAACGCGCAACCAACCTACGTTACCTCAAAATAAAAAGAATGCGTTACCGTTATCAATAAAAAGTATCACATGTTACTTTTGCTTTACTTTTTATGTCTGAATGAAAACGTTTTTTTTTTTTTTAAGTTACAGGTATGCATAGGCGCCATATTTTATAAAACATTATGTTCGCGAAGAAACTTAATATAATTACCTTATTGTTCTTACTGTTACACCTATATACTCACGTAAAAAAACCAAAAAACCGGCTAAAAAACAAAACCGAGGTTTTATATGACCATTTTGTTCTTAGCCCGAGTCTGAGGCATGAAAAGAGGAAAGTTTCAGAAGTAGAAGAAAAATGGTTAAAGTCCAAAATGATTAACATCCACCAACTCGCCTGCGCACTCACTGCATTATCACGTTTTATATGACTTGGCACCTAAACACACAAAAAAGTGAAGTTTTATTTTTGTATTTTTTAGGATGAAGATGTTACAAGTAACGTAACTACGTTACCCGCAGCGCGAAATAAGTAACGTACGTATGTTATTTGTTACTGTGCTAAAATATTAACGAGTACGTTACTACGTTACCGAAAATAGTAGCACGTGTATATGTGCCACTACTCTACCGCGTTACCGCCTTTCTGCTGGCCCGCATTGCCGACAGAAAGGTGGGACAGCAGACGTAGATGCGTGCGGGCCTTCGCTATTCTGTTTCGCCATGCACGCCTCCCAGGTCGTAGCTCATACTCGTGCAAAGAAATATTAATATTTGTATTATTTTTTTATAAACACAGAAAAGCAAGCGGTCTATCTATTCGTACTCACCAATCTGTGTCCCTTCAAAGTATTCTTAATTTTGTTTCTATTCCCATGGCCCCTCCAAAAGTCCCTGAAGGGCATCGTATAATCCAAGGACCAATATCAGTTCTCCCTCAAAGATCTTCACCGCAAAGCTCAGCAGAATCGCGTAAAGTCTCTCCCGTTATTGCAAGAGCTTGCCTCCCCGTGATACTTCCTAGAACCGTCATTTTGTAACGGTAGAGTGTCTCATTCACTAAATCCAATTTTTATTGACGACGCCCTAAAAAAATGTTTGCTTCAGCACTACAAACACGCACAAAAACAAAATATACACCTTGCAATAATGAAAGAAATCTTACGGATGAACTAAGGAGATGTGCTTGCGTTGCTATTGCTTCGAGCTTAGTCGACGTGATTCTTTCTAATCTCAAGATTATCTGGACAAGAACAAGAAGGTTAGCCACCTCAGTAAACTCCTCGAGCGCTTCCCCTAAAACTCGGACGGATTGTTCGTTTTGATCCCTTGTACGCAGCGACGGATCCAATAGAAAAATAGCTTCCGCGCGGGATCACGCCGGAAATATAAAATACTTAAACAAAGCTTTAAAAAAAACTACAAGCCGCCCTAACGTGCTTACTCAAAACAGAGACAAACGCATTTATATAACATAAAGTTATTCAATAGTAAAGCCATAACAATAAACATTTATGTAACTTTTTTTTCAGAGCATAGAATGTATGTGTGCGACTTCCGTCGGTGGCTGTCGCTTAAGAACCGCGAGTCTCATTTATTTAAGCTTACAATTTAAAGGTTCAATTATTATAAAAACAAATGGTGAGATTATTTTTGTTCAGAAAAATTCAAATCTCAGGAAATTAAATATTTCCAGGTTTTGTATCTACACCATCATAACCACTGCTTCTAAAGCATATTAGACGGCCCGCAAAACTTGGTTTTTAACGTATCGCGCTGCGATTTACTACGGAGGCGCAATTACTCAGTGGAAGCAAGGGGTGAAATCAACAACGAATGTGCTTACCTTGTACAAAAAGGAAAACAGAAAGAATAACCTGTTTCTGGCTATCTGCCGTGGCATTCGCAGACGACGTCATGACCTGGCTTGCATATAGTTAAAGCTGCTGCCGACAAATGTTGGAAGCGTCGAGCGGACCGGCTAGTTACCTTAGAGCAGGCCAACGTTACTAGAACCACTCAGTTGGGAAACTGCCATAGAGACTGCTCAGAAAGAGTGGCACCGATCCGTACTTGTGAACCGAGCTAAAGGCGATCACAACGCCACCACTTCTCCCGCAGCGGCCACTGTAGGAACTGCACGTGACTTCCATTTTGGTTTTAATCGGCCATTTTGGGGCCAATACAGATACTGTGGAATGGGTTTCAGGGGTGCCACCCCCGACTCCCAAGCGGACGCGCCGCGGATTACTACCGCGGTTCATATGCGCCTAGTTCGGGACGCGCTATCTGAAATCACCGCTGAGGCACGGTTGTATAAAAACAATATTATTTGTACTGCAAAACTTGCAAACTAAATATTTTAGAAAACAACACTCGCCCTTCATTTCGTAATAAACTCCATTAAAAGTTACTACAAAAAGAGTTTTTTCAGTTGGTTTTTACGCAAAAACATGCTTTCTAAAAGCTCAAGGTGACCACAGTTAAGACAAATGATACAGAGTGGCGCTGTTGTCGTATTTAGCTCGGTCTCGGTGGACACCAGCGGCCCAGGTTTCAACGGTGAGTTTCCCAACTGAGGGTTCTAGTAACGTTGGCGCAGGCAGAGACGCGCGCCGGCATATTGAAAATATCCCGATGATCGTCTGCTAAGCTCGGCGCCAGCGCGCCCGACGATTCCGACCTCTGTCGGCGGCAGATTTAACTAAGCGAGCCAGGTCATGAAATCGTCCTGCGAAAGCCGCGGCTGATGGCCTAAAACAGGTTTTTCTTTTTTTTTTTTAGCAAGGTAAATTTATCCTTTAATATTTTCAACCCACGCTTCTACCACGTGGTCGTACCTCTGTAGTATATGGCAGTGCGATACGTTGAGACACTAATTTTTGCGGGCCGTCTAAATTGCCCTAGAAGCATTAGTTTACATGATGTAATGTCAACTTAAGAAGCAAAGAGCCCGAAACACCAAAGCTAAAAGGGCAGATCGACAACAGCGGCCGCTGGAAATCCCAGGACCGCCGCGGAAATGGGTGACGACCAATCAGGAGCCGATCTGATGGCAACGAAGTAGTTCTTGGTTACGTCGTTGTATATATAGCAAAGGATACGCCGAGATACGTCCATTTGACGTATCTCAAAATCTGAAATGCACGGTGTTTTTTTGTTTTTGTTTTTTGTCGCCTTGTAGTTTTGGTAAACGGGCTCACAAGATTCTATTAGTTTGAAGTTTCCCAATAGACAGCAACAAGCATAATACAGGTTTGTATTTTATATTCTCTTGCATACAGAAGGATGGCTGCTACTCTCTCATTAGGCTGGTCCAGCTCAGCCGAATATTAAATATGTTAGTAACAGTGTTTGAGTTAATTAGAATGTCTATTATCACTTCGCACTCGCACCCCGATATCGGCAAATGTAGATAACGTAATCCCTCATGACCTATCTTATTATTTCAACCGGCTGTTTATTTTAATGCGTGTTTAGTTGCTGTATTTTTCACATGTCCATATTTCGCGCATATGTTTTATTGTATCTCGAATAGCAGCAGCGGT
>JAZHYW010060227.1:0-17217 GCA_037355805.1 Ixodes ricinus | reverse complement strand
ACCATTACTTCGTTCGGTTACGTATTGCTGATGTTGGGATTATCATTGACTCTTTAAACTTGTTTTTTTTTCTTCTAATAACTTGTGCTCACATATTTTGTTTTTGTTTATTTGTTTGGGGGAAAGGGGGGGGAATGTTAACAGAATATGACGATCGAGCTCAATTGTTTTGGCTAGACTCTCCGCTCGTACATTCCTTTGATCTCAAATAATTTAGGGCATTAGCCTGCTTGTATGTGAAGGGGGCAATCAGTCGTCGCCGCTTCATGGTCGGCGGACGCGCGTGGCTTCTAGCAGGGCAGAACATCGGAGAACATCTTCTGTCCATTCATTTGTGGCTAGCAAAGGACTGGAACGATGGCCTTCCAAGCAAGACTCGGAAGCGGGAGCGAATGGGAATGAAAGCTATTCAGTGCGACTGCAGACAAGAAGGGGGGACATGTTCATTAGTGTGGTGAACGACTGCTAGAAAAGACTACTGAAATTAGACAATGAGTGGAGTTTCTTTTGTGTAGGGATTTGGCCGGATAGGAACGCGAGAAGGCATCTATCATTCCGAGTGATTGTGGTGAAATAATAATAATAGTAATAATAATAATAATAATAGTAATGGTTATAATACATTTTAATGCCAGCAAACAAATAGCAGAGTGTCTGTATTATTTTTTGGTTGTTATGTGAATCTGAGAACAAATAGTAACTGGAGAGTATCTTGCGAGTCAACACTTACATTTTTCAGAATTTGGCACTCAAGCACTTTTCAGAGTTGGAGTATTTAGTGATGCACTTCGTTCCTGTTTTACCTGTTACTCGGTAAGTTGAATACCTTTTGTGGGTATCCCGCACAAGTCTGGTACCAGATGAGAAATTGCGAGATTCCTCTCCGATGGGTTGCTCGCTCGCAGCCTCTCGACGAGGGCTTCGGTGATTGTCCGCGATGCATGTCCGGGGGCACCTGTGCAGTGGGGTCGGAGGGGAGGCCCCCAGATGGCGCTCGCTGATCGTGGTGATCCGGATCGCGCACCTGTCGCGTGCGTGCCACGGGGGCCAGCTGTCGTTCGCCCGCCCGCCGAAGTTGCCACGATGGATACCGCTCTCGCTTGGCTGTAACACAGAGAGCCTGGATTTAAGAGAGTGGGCGATTTGAGCCTCAGAGAACGTTTGCAGTTTAATGGTGGACGCCTCAAGCGCAGATTGGTCACGAGCGCGCATGCACGTCGCGTTGTCGCGTGATCAGGAGGGGACCTGGCGGAAGAGCGGAGACTTTTGCAGATGATCAACGCTCCTCCCCACTGCTCGTATTGCAATCGAGACCCGTAACCCACGTGACCCCGACCAGGAGTTGAGAACACTCTGAAATCCAGGCGCGCGAACTGACAAGGTCGCCTCGCACCCCTCAGTGGCGTGTGCGCCAATTCATTGTTTATATTAAAAAAGCGTGTTTTGATGCGGGTCCTGCGGAAACTGAGCATGCAGAAGCCCGATTTTCAAAGAGCGAAGCATCTGCACACGCTCCATTCCGCAGCCACTAACATTTTGGCCCGACGTCGGGAATGTATGAGTTGGCCTCTAGGAGCATACTCGATGTTTACGATCAAATACGCGTTTACCCACCATAGGTGCGATCAGTGCGCGTGCGCAGAAACGAGCCTGCAGGAAAGCGTTGCCGTCTTTGCCGCGTCGAAAGCGTCGCAACAGCCGCGGCGTCACCTACAAATAGGCAAAGGCGGTCATTGCACGAGAGCGTTGAACAAGCGTTCTGTTGAGATTCGTGTGCTCACTGATTGGGGACGAGTCTCAGCCGAACGCTGAGGTGTCCAATCCGAGCGTTTTTCTCTTTAAAGGCCGACGCACAACCTCCGGTTTTCTGCACGGAAGATAATCCTCTTATCCCTTCCTTCTCCCAAGCTGCGAGGGGGAACCAATTTGGAGCTAGGTAAAAAGTGGAGAGGATATAGAAAAGGAGGAGGCAGGCAAAAGTAGAAAGTGCGAAGCATACGTCGGCCTTTAAGTGACGTTGCAAATTCTGCCCTCCGTCCTCGTTATTCAGAAGGCGTAGCGTGCGAGCAGGATTTTCTACGGACAGGAAGAGAGGCGGCGAGTAGAGAGCCTGCATTACAGAGAGTTGCCAACTGCTCGATCGGGTCACTTGGCCTATGGGCCGCCTTTGGAATGCGAGGGGGTGACTGAACGCGTTGATCGTCTGCGAACGTCTCCGCCTTTCCACACGCTCTCCTCCTTGCCACGCGAAAACGCAGCGCATGCGCACCTGGGACTAATCGCCGCAGCAGGCGTCCGCCATTTAATTGCAAACGCTCCCGTGATTTCAGTTGGATTCTCTCTCCAATCTTGGCTCTCCAGCGGCGTACAAAAGTGGGAACACCTCCTAGCTAGCGAGGCTTCGGTGCTTCCTTCGTGACCTAGTGGAGGCAACGCACATATTGTACACGTGTTCTGCGTCAGCGAGGGATAAGCTGGGCGATTTGGCCATTGGTAAACATGACGGGAGAAACCGCACGAGAGGCAAGACAAAAAGCAGGAACACGTACTCTGGATTGTGGTGTGCTTTAATTTATTTTCTGTCTAGTGTTTTGTGAGCCGTTTCTTATTACGCTGAATGCTGCGTCAGCACTAGGCCGGGCTAGGGTAACCACTGACTGAGCTGCGTTTAAACTACACTATTCCCCTGTAGGGCTCTGCGACTGAAGTTTCGCCGCGCATATGCAGCGCCACTCCTCCGCCTGGCGAGGCGCACCCATACTTGTTAGTAGTACGAGGAGCAAACGACGCGAGAGGCTGGATTGCGCTTGTCGAGCTGGCCTCGCGCTTCGTAAAGCAACTATGCCGAATATAAAAGGGCGGGGCAATGCGGCTCCTTGGAGGCGATTTAGAGAAAGATCGTCAGAAGCATAAATTACCAGCTGGGCGAAGGATGGAGTCGATTATCGTTTCTCTATGTTGTCGCATGATCCAGTATGCATCTACGCTTACTTGTCACGTTAATAGGAACTTTTCGTAGGTTGCAAGCATGAGCATCCGGGAGTTTTGGGTTGCTCGAGGGAGCCGTCACTTTGGGGGCGGACTGGGCTCGCCCCCGCAGGCCTGCAATCCGCAGCTGACGTTCTATGATAAGTTCCCGAGACGTAGTAGCTACGACAGTTCCTCGTGGCTGTCGACAAAAAAACCCGAATATGCAGTTACCAGTTTAGGCCAGCTCTTAGGCGCCGTTTCCGGCTTGAGCGGCGACGCCGTCGGCGTAACCGTGAGGTCACGTGACCCCCCCCCAGGTCACGTGACCCCTCCTCCCAGGTCTCACGTGACCCCCCCCCCCGAGAACACGTGACCCTCAGTACCCTTCCCTCCTCCTCCTCAAGAGCTGCGCTCTGATTCGGCGTTACAGGGAGTTGTAAATGGCTTTAATTTTTTTTTTTGCAACCTTAAATTTGAGAATTAAACTCACTTTGCTTACCCTCTTATTTCGTTCCCCGATGCTTACAAGAGAGAGCGAGTAAGCGGCAAAAGACACGAGATAATATGAGGCACATAATTGTAGCTCGTATTGCGTACTGCCTTGAGCGCATAATTGAAAATAAATTTATGGCTGTACTCTAGTTCTTTTTATCTATTATTAAAAGGATGTAGTTAGCCTGTATAATTTCTTTCCAAGGAACTCTAAAGAATTCAACACTAGAACATTCCTGGACCGACCAATTAGATCGTGTTGACAATGTTAGATGTACGAAAGGAAAGAATCATAAAGAAGACCAGGACATGACAACTCACAAAGGCAAATAACTGAAAATGTATGTCTGAAAATCAAGAATAATTATATTTTTCGCAGAGAGGAAGAAGGCATCTTGACGGTCCTTTTCTGGCGCAGGGGTTCTAGATATATGAAGTATAACTGCGCCTAAGCAGCAAACAAAAAAGGTAATCACGCAAAACTTATTTGTAGTCACCCGCAGGTGAGTTCAAAATCCTCATTCTCAGGTCCTATAATGAAGTTTTAAATAAGACAGCAGTACTGGCGCAAACGTAGGTCGATTGGTGATCCTCATAAAAGCATGAGGGGTTACCGAAGCACATGCTTGAAGTACGATTTTTTGACGTCAGTAGTACATGTGCGCAAATGCAACAAGTTGTCGCGGCATGTAGTAAAATTTTATAATTTTGTTGTTAGTCCCGCTTGAAATGCCTGGGAACAAATTAAATGTAACCGTAATCGTATTAAAAAAATTTTTAATACAATTTGATTTAATTTTGCGCTCTGGCAGTGCATGTCTCGTAATTGACATCAATCGCGCAAATTATAACAGCCGCGGCATGCTTCCAACAGTCGGTAACTCCGACTTTCTATGAGCATTTACCCGAGTTCAAGCAGCGTGCGCGACGGCGCAGCTGCGCGCGCGAAGACATTTTGAACGATAGAGCATCCTCATCTTTGTCCGAACAGCTCCGACTTTCGAGACCGAGGGGAACCATAAAGAAAAACAGCATCTATCTTGAGGCGGATATCGTAGGCGACGCTGTTTTGCACTTGCGAGACGCACTTCGCCGTCGACAAATGTTCTTATGCTTGGAATGTTCACCCCGGAGGCCTGGCGATACAGGCAACATTTCTTTGCGGAGGTTCGCCTCCCTAAAGAAATAATCTCATTTTCTCGACGGAGAGAAAGCCGCAATGATATTGCAAACGCGGTCGCGGTTGAATTTTATCGAGTTCGTCGAAATTGCAGCCGGACCCGTACTGCTTTGGAGTGCGGTTTTGCGCTTCGGGCACGGCGCCACTAGTATTAAAGTCTCCTGAATAAGAGCTTCCTACATGTAGCGACATCCTTTGATGCGCCGACTGCGTGGTGGTGTAGGTTTTAGGAAGCGAATGGTGGTGCACAGTAGAGGCTTCTACTGAAGGACGCTATTTTGTTCCAGCGGAATGTGCTTTGTCATTTGTATTGGTTGTCCTTACTTGTAAAAGAAGTATCCAAGGGATGTTTAACTAGTATTACTCCTGCGCGCCCTCTAGCCAGCCAAACAAGCAAGGAGGTTAGAAGTATTAGGAGGGCACGATGCGATATTGGTGAAGCCTAGTCATAAAACGTTGAAACGATATTGTCGCTCAGCATGACCGCAGATCTCCTGGCGATTGGTGCACGTGACATGTCACGTCCGAGATTAATGGTTGATTGCAGAAGGATTCCTTGCAGGCTTGCGCGCGCTCTGTCCGCTAGGTTTTTTAGATCGAAGGCTGAGACGAAGGCTAGATACGGTCACGTGATGTGGTCACGTTGGCCTGATAAATGAGGAGGGTAAGGATGAGAAAGAGGCGAGGCGTCAAGGGAGCATGGCTTGTGGAGGCTACGCGGCTGACGTCATGCCCTCTCACTGCCCTTCTATTCTCCAGGCGAACAGGACTACTCAACTGTGGGCGCCGCTA
Source organism: Ixodes ricinus (assembly GCA_037355805.1). Lineage (NCBI taxonomy): Eukaryota > Metazoa > Arthropoda > Arachnida > Ixodida > Ixodidae > Ixodes > Ixodes ricinus. Next base: position 11,783 of record JAZHYW010060227.1, on the reverse strand, counting down.
CATTGGTGCAGAGAGGGCGTCGATCCTTGCTGTTCGAATCGCCCTGAGCTTTAGATGTGGTGTGAGGAGGCTCTCGCGATATCGTCAAGATATCGTTTTGCTTCGTTGAAGAGTGTACGAATGTATGTGGAGGACCAAAACCCTTTCCCGCGCGTTCGTATAAAGCTTCGAATAACTGGCACGAATAATTTCAAGCCGCAGGGTGGAGTGTCATGAGCTTCTTTCGTGGCTATGACTGAAGCCGAGTCGCAGCCGAATCCTGACGCAGCACTCGTGTCGGCCTCCTCCTGTGTTGTTGGAAGGCCGACGGCAGCTGAGAGCGCGTGGCGATCGCGTGCCCAGTCGTGATCGCGCCTCCTCCTCTCTCGGGGCTCGCGTGCGCCACGTGGAGCGAGGAAATGCGCCGACGGGAAATGCACCTCCTCTCCGCAGACCTTCCGCCCCTCATCGCTCGCCACGTTAGGCTTCCCGTCTTTGTGGTTGTTACGCTTTCTCGTGTCTTTACTTGGCGGGGTTACCATCCAAAAACCGTCCCCCGGATGTTTTTTCTATCGCGTTGTTTCCCGAGGTGAGGTCCCCGTTTCGTTACCGTTACCTCGGTTATCTTCTTTTTCGCGTAGTTCCGACGTCTCCCCCGTGGTCTTCCCCGACGGTGCGGAGAATTCCTCCTCCTTCCTTCCCTCTCTCCAGCTGCTCTTTAACCTCGCTGTTCCTCCGCCTGCCTCTTTTTAATGCGTGTGCGCGTTTTCCGGAAGCACGAAAATCCGAGAGCCGCCTAGTAATAAGGGCCGGAAAGTAGCCCCTTTTCCTCAACTAAGACGGGAAGAGAGAGAAAATGAAGACACAAAGGGAAGCGAGGAAACTCTCTCCCCCCCCCTCACTCTCTCGCTCGTTCTGAGACACGCGTACACGTGGTGCTCCGTTTGTCGCTAAGTCGACAGTGCGCTGGAAGTTAGGTGCCCGGTAGAGCAATCGTGTGTTTCGTCTCTCGTCACGTGATGACGCTTTCTCCCACGATCACGCGCAGATGGCTGGGTCAGGCGATGAAGGGCGAGCGGTTGGACGGTCTTGCGTGCGGGTGGTTCTCGCTGCACAGTCAGCTCGTGACCTTTTCCCTGGACTATGATAGCTCATCGAAGGAACCTGAGCACGTGCGTGCTTCATCAGACTCCCTCCCCGCGTTGCTTCGGGGCTAATTTTCTTTCTTTTTTCTTTTCTTGTTTTCTCTTCCACTTTCTTCGCTTCCTCTCGTATTCTGTCTGATTTCGCTTTTTCCGTTTCTTTCCAAGACGCCACTTCCGTCGTGCGTGTGGCTCAGACCCGACGGCGCCCGGCCCCCGAAAGTTGCGGAATCCAGGGGCGATGCTCCGAGGATGAATTAGCCTCGGCTTCTTTGTTATTGTCGTTTTAATTACCGCTTCGTTTTGTGAGTTTTGCATCTCCCTCGACCCTACTTCTTCGGGACAGTCCGGGATATGAGAAGGACGCTCCCTACCGTCTGCTCGAATCGGGAAGCCGTCGGCTGCCAGAGTTACCCTGTTTTCTGGACTATAGTCACGGACTATGCATCTTTGAGAGTTTAAATTTTACACGGTGCGGACGATCCACAGGATGCTGACTATACAAAGAAGTTTTTTTTCCTAGATCGTTCATTGTGATGACACGTGGCGGAATTTGCGAATGTCAGAGTGTGGTAGCGATGATTTCTGTGATGCAAACTTCTTTTTTAGCTTATAATTCGGGCATTTGTCATGGCGTGCTGTGTATAATATTTTTTTCAGTGCGTACTATGTGCCGTGTGTGTGACTAATCTAAGGATTTTCGGGCAAAATTTGCCCCTGCGCACTATACAGTGGGTAGTCCGGAAAATACGATACGGACGACTTCCATCCGTGGGCAGTGCGTGTCTTTTGCTCTCTGCGTGCGTTTGGTATGTCCGTTGGACGTTTTAAAATAATGAGCTTTATCTGGAAACCATCTAGGAACCTAGGCTTGCTTGTATCGGTGTTGGTCGCACCGCAACAAGGCCGTGGCAGAGGGCGTCAGCAACGGAGCAGAGCATGTTTCTTTCACGTCATAGTAGTGATGCAAACCTATCAAAAAGTTTTCTATCGATACTATTCATAGCCTTCTGTGCGCCACCATCCACAAAGATGACAGCGCGCAAATTATGATTACTTGAATGATTAATAGACCAATCTCACTAAGCATTCCGCGCATGCGGGACGCCGCCATAACTGCAGTTCATAAAAAACCAGGCGCCAGTTCACGGAGACAGCTCGTGCAGCCTCGTGCTCTGTTCGCGCAGATTCTCAGCGCGGTTGTAGCGCGTGCAGAAAGCCTACAGTTCCCCTGATGCATGGCGGCAGCGGTGGCGTAGTGAAACTGACTGTGAGATCGGTCAACTTGCAACCTAAAGACGTTTCTTTCCACACGGGCCAAAAAAGCTGAGTCACTGAGCTGTAGACGCCTGCGCAGCGTGGGATATACTCACAGAAGACAGCTACTGCGCATGCTCAAAAGGCGTTCCACAACCCAGCAGACAATGATGGCAGCGCGCAGTAGCTGTCTCATTGATTGGACACGAGGACTGCGTGAGCACTCGATTTCGGCTCGTATAAAGGCTGAACTCCAAGGGACGAATATAGAGCGAAAAATCGACGAATTTTGCCCGGCGGCTTTTGCTCTGCGCGTGGCATCAGCACAGTGGCTGCTACGTCACGCGCAAAGCGAGCGTGCCGTCGGGCGGCGTTCGTCAGTTATTCGTCGCATAATTCGCTCCGTGGAGTTCAGCCTTAACAATCAATGCCTCGGCGGACACTCGGGTAGTGGCTCGTGTCCAACCACTGCTGTGATCAGAATAGCCGAACTCTAACAATTGCTGGTCCTCGGCAAGCGTCTCCTGCTTTGCCGACACCACTGCATGGCTATGATTGATTGTGGAGGCATAGGATACGCACCAGGCCAGGTCACCGCTTGTTCTGTCTCCGAGTTGAGGGGATGAACGATACGGCATATCTCTCAAATTTATTTGCCGACTGCCATTGCTTAGAAAAAAAGCAAAAAAAAAAAACGAAGGCATTTTCTTTTTGTTTAATAAGGTTAGGGATTGAGTCTCTGGGTAGCATTTAACGAGAGTAGAAAAATTGTTTGATGGCCCATTTAACCCACCCCAGCTCGGAAACGCGTGGACTGAAACATCGGGCAGCAGAGCCCAAAGGATCTTGGGTTCAACCACCATCCCTGCCGTTTATGGATGAGCATCGCATGGGCGTACGTTCGTGTACCACTATCACTACCGCGTGGCGCACGACCCCAGGCTATCGGTCGTACTGCACTGGCTGAATTTCTCATACAGCGCCAGAGGCCCATTCAGGTCGACTAAGATCCGGCTGTCTAAACATACTTACGACATAGTCTCGTGTCATTTGGTAAATACGGAACTCTATGGATATAGATTGATGGGTGTATGAATGGGGCTGCTGAACCCTTTAGTCGGGCGGCGGCTCGCGCCATCTAGCCAAAGCACGCTGGACAAAGCGGCGCCTGTAGTTGCACCTCCTCGCGGTCAGGGTTTTTCCTGCAGGCAGGGTGTCGAACCGGAACCGAACCGAACCGAAAACCGGAACAGAACCGTTATTTTTAGCCGAACCGGAACTGAACCGAACCGAAATCTTCGCCGCCATCTTGGAACTGAACCGGAACCGAACCGAAAAAAATATAACGGTAACCGGTTCAAAACGGTTCAAGGTAATATTTTTTTATTTTTTAAGTATCAGAAAATGAACATATGGGAATTAAAAATTGGCGGCTGTATTTCTATATATTGATCAAATCGTCATGTACAGAATTGCAATGTATGATAAATTGTGGGTTTTCGTGGCGCTTTTGTATTGGCACTGTGATTAACCATGTGTCACGTTGTCACGTGACGTCATGATGTCAATACATGTTGTCAAGTAATGTCACGTGACCTCGTGACGTCACGTGACTCACGGTGTCAACTCGATTTAACTTGAGGAAGTCACTAGATGTATTAACCTTGTTGACAGCGTGACGTAACATGACATCATGATTTTGTACCGAGAGTGACGTGACACCGTGACGTAAGCGATTTTCAAAACCTTTAGTCGAGTGCTCGGGTTCATGACAATCAGCATCGCCAAACATTCGGATAACGGCTCATGTCAATTAGATAATAGCCCAATTCTAACAATATCTGAAGCTCAGCCCAAGCTTTTGATTTCCAAACCCTAGCCGCCTAGGGCATGACTATGATGAACACTGACGGTATATAATTAGCGTCAGATCACGTGGCCGCTTGTTCAAATGGCGAGTTGAGGAGGGGATCGACAGCTGTCTCTTTCCTCTATTTTTTCTGCATCTGCTATTACGCGGAGGGGAAACTAATGGATGTTTTCGCAAGCTATCAACGTCAGGGGTTACTTCTTAACAGTATTTATTGAAAGTACAAAAATATGTTTCAAGACCAATTTTACATCATTGAGGCACCCAAACATTTTTTCGTTGTTGCTGAACTGCATCCGAAAGATGTCCCCGAGAATAGAAGTATTGAAATGACTAAATGCGACTTATTAATATGACGTTACATAAAGCTACATGTGTGTACGGAAGGAATACCTAAAAAAAAGATTTTAGTGACCTCAGAGGGACAGCCGAACGTTGGCAGTCGCTGTAAGTCTCACACGAGCGTCGTTCTCAAGTTATTGCCCAAGTTTCGACCCCCTCTGTATTTTGCTTAAAGGGGCAATGCAACAATTTTCGTACTTGCGCAAATACCGCTTAGAACGGATGCCTGACGTATAATGACCGATGAAACACGTGATTGCGTTTTCACTCCAGCGCAACAAAAGTCCAAGAAAAAGGTTGAAGAAAATACGAGCGGCGTTCACCCCTCAACTCGCAGCCAGAACAAGCGGCCACGTGATCTGGAGCCGATTATATGCCGGCAATGTTAATCATGAGCCACGCGCTGGGGTTGGCAAAGCACAGGACGCGCTGAGTTCGCAGACATTGTTGTGAACATCGACTATTGTCGTCGTTGCAGCGATTGGACACGAGCCACTACCCGAATGCTTCTCGAGCTAGTAATTATCACGAGCCGAAATCGAGCGACCACGCCATGCTCGGGTCCAATCTATGAACCACATCTCAAATATCGTCATATGGGTGTACTGCGGTCCCGCACGTTACGTCATCAAATCTTTGCAAAGGCAGAGATTGAATGAAAATGATCAGCGTTTTGTCCTTGAAATTACACCGCAGATCAAAGGAGTTTCTTGGCCAGTGGCGTTGCGTGCGAGTATCCTTGAGTCCCACTAGTGCCAGTAACCTCGTAGCAAAGTGCAAAAACATTCCAATTCAATATCGTTGCACCGCTCCTTTAAAGGAACTATAAAACGATTTCCATACACCACTAAATACTACTGAGGATCACTCCCTAACGTTAATAACTGATTAAACTTGGCTTTGCTGTTTTTTCTAGGCAATGGCAGTCGCCAAAAAATTAGAAAAATATGAGCATCGTTCATCCCCTCAACTCGGAGCCAGAAGCGGCCACGTGGCCTGGTGCCTATTTTATGCCGCCAATTAACGTTAAAAGAATTCGGCTAATCTCATCACAGCAGTAGTTGGACACGAGCCGCTACCCAAGTGTCCGCAGAGGCATTGATTGTTACGAGCCGATGTATAGTGCTCACGCAGTTCTCTTGTCCAATCCATGAGCCGCGCTCGACTGTCGTTAGGCGGGTGGTTTTGATCCCACAATTACGACATCAATCTTTGCGAAGGCAAGACTAAAAGAAATAGTCTCATTTTATCCTCGCAATTTCACCGCGACAAAGAAGCGTCTGAATCAGTGGCGGCCTGTGCGAGTATACTTGGGCCAGACTAGGACCAGTACGCCTCGGAAAATTCATGAACATTCCAACCCGACATCGTTTTAGGACCCCTTTAAACTTCACGGGGTGCAAAATAAAAGCAATGAAGGGTTGCTGTTAAAAAGTGACAAATAAAATTGTCGAATTAGCACACACAAACGGAGGAGGCAATTCCTCAGGAATACTTTCAGCCTTTCCACTCTGGCGAAGAAGGAAGACCATGCGAAGCTGTACTATGGTGGGAATGAAGTAATGGCCGGCCGCAAGTCGGCAAGCCAGACGTGGAAAGGCTGGAGAGGTTGCCGCCATCTATAAGCAACGGCAGCAACCAGACAACCGGCCAGCCGTTTGTCTGGTTGCCGTCGTCACTTATAGATGGCGGTAGCTGTCCAAAGTGTAGTGTCATCATTTGTTTGCTGACGGACACGATACTGGGGAAACTAGCCTTTAACAGCTCCGCTGTAAAAAGAAGTGTGTGTGTGTGTGTGTGTGTGTGTGTGGGGGGGGGGGAGGGGGTTAGTTTTAAAAACATACTGTGTTGTAAAGGCTCCTCTTCCCCACATCTTTGGCGCAGACCAAAAGGCGTTACCCCGGAAACTACTTTGTTTGCAACAACGCTTTTGCCAAAAAAAGCACGTTTTTGTCGTGCCAGACGTTCGCGCCGTTCCTCACGACGATGCACTAAGAATAATAATACGTGCCTTTCAAATACTTGGCTTTCAATGAGCTTGAACCTCCTGCAGCGTGCAATTTGCACCATCAAATTCGATTTTCGCAGCAAGAAGAAATCACAATGACTACCAGCCTATAGTGTGATGACGTCACGTGCATACCATGGTAAACAGTTAAGCTTTCTGGTGAAATGTGATGTTCGCAACACTAGCAATAGATGTCCTAATTGTAAAGTTGTGCAGTATTTATAGCAGTCTCGCGATGATATACGGCAGCATAGAGAAATGTTAGAGCGCATGACTATTCAAGCATAGTGTTGTAAAGTGAGGGCCCAAAAACAAGTGCAGGTAAAACCGAATATAACATTAGCCTCCCGAGGCAGTATTTAGCGAAGTTTCGAGCTCATGCAAGCTGATGAAATGTGATTTATACTAAGATTTTAGGAATATTCGTCTGTCCTTTGCGCTATTTATGTAAAATTATGAATTTCATTGCGTGCATCTTTACGCATCTCTTTTTGCAGTAAGGCGTTCTGTAAGGGATTATTTAGAAAAATAACATTAATTATCTCTCTCTTTTTGAACATTTCGTGCATTTGACTTCCAATCTATCATGTGAGCACAGAGTCCTTTTTGGCATACCCTGCAAGCCGATGTTTCACACTGCCAATCAGCAAACAGAAAAACACTTTTACGCAGACTCCACAGCTAGCGTAGTTTCGAGTATCGTCCTTCCGCGTCGGTCTCAAGCGGTTATGTGAACTTTATAAAGTAAAATTTATTGATCATTATAAAAAATATATTTGATTACTAACTGAATATTTGACAACATAAATTAAGGGCCGACCACCCTAAAGCAATGCCCCCAAATTATCTGAAAGGTTCTCTGCAAATCTTTTCCGGCGTTTTTATCCTCGACAGGCACGTTTTAAGTGATACGGGACGGCGCCTTACACACATTTCTGATTTTGAAGCTAATTTAAATAACTATGTGTTCCTCACACATATAACTTCTCAAACATATAGAAGTCTGTTATTGCCTCTTTTACGTGGTGAACATTAATTTAATGTGTCTGTGGGCTGGACAAAAACAAAGTAAACAGGGGCGCGCGGCGGAACTATGACGATTACGAACGCAAACCGTCAGAAAGTGTCCAATTAAGTAGCTGCCATGTCGAGTAGAGCGTGAAATACTACTTCGTTTTACTTAAAAAAAAGTCCGGGGCGTTTCTTTCTCTCCTTCATCGGCGGAAACACGGCGGCGCGCGCTCTGTTTATGTACTTCATTTTTACGCTATTTCTATTTCTTGTATTTCGTATATCCTACGTATTATTTTTAAAGATGCGCGGTCGTCTTTCTCACGTACGTTTTTTTATTTTGTTTTACAAAGAAGAGGCTGCGCCCTGTATTGAAAATCAGGCAAACATTGTCGAATTTCACTGAAATTTTTTCGGCGTTTCTCTTGCTTTTTATTGTTAACAAATATATTCTCGTTCCGCGCGTTCTAAAAACTTTAACGACGCGCGGGATACCTTTGATTCTTCACGAACGCTGTATCTACCTTGGGCCTTCTCTGTGTTTGGATGCCTGGGACCTTTTCTGTTCTGTTCTTTCTTTGAACACTCGAAAACTTTCCAACGCGCTGATTTTCTTCTTCCCTTCGTGCTGGATATGGGAGGACGATTTTCTTCCCCGTCGAGGACGGTAAACAACGCATACCATGGAACGCTGTTCCTCAACTACAATTATTTTACTTCTGGGAAGAAGCACCGGGGCCACCTATTTGAACCCCTACGGTTCTCTGTGTTTGAAGGACTTACCTGTATTGTTGAACTGGTGGACTTGGAACCCTCTGTTCACGTTCCATTCATTTCTTTTGATTTTACAAGATGTACAACTGTTCTGCGACCCATGACCGCTATTTTATTGAAGGCATTTCATCGGTGCTTCCACACTTAAAGATGGATATATCTGCCTTTATTTTTGATTCTCGATTTTCACAGCGCATAAACTCAGGTTATTGTCATCAACCGCCCGTCATCCTGTTGGTGGAAACGTATTGCATTTACCTTCGTGAAATTAACGCTAAATGATGCCTGTTGCAAAGTTCTATGTTTCTGTATCGTTTATTGAATTCGTTGAACTGTCGATTAAAGATTGCTTATGAATCTCATGGATTTCTCGTTTGTCATTTGGGCGTGAAACGCCATTAACCATAAATCGCTGGATGACGCTCGGCGGCGACCTGCTGCGTATGCGTGGTGCTGACCACCTGCATTATGGTGATAACGTAATTATCATGAAAATGAAAACTGGAATCTGCATTGAAAATGTTTGTCGAAAACCTGAAGAAAAAAAGATGTGGCGCTCACCAATGGGCGCTTCTGGAACTCTGGCGGCGCAGATTAATCTATTAACGCTTTCAGGAGTATCACCTTATTGACGAACTCAACTCTTTATTATCTTATTAAAACGTTTATGGATGCCCTCTGGGAAGTGGAAAATATATATGTGCTTTGTCACAACAGTAAAAAACTGAAAAAGAGGTGGTGTTCAGTTCGTGTATAATTGCAATGACAATCTATCCCGTCAATGATGAAAAGCGCTAAATCTTTGGTCTGTTATCTGAAGGAGAGTACTATCGTGCATGGAAAATATCGCTTTGTTGATTTCTTTATTTTTTTTTATGCGGCGATAAAAGAAATAAATCTTCTGCCGCAGTTGGGCGGAAATCAAAGAAAGAGCTTCATGGATGCCCATCCTCTATATGATGTTTTACCACACCTTTTTACGGCGGGAGCATTGTCTGGATGATGTCTTCACCTTCTGAAAACAAAACATTTATTATGAAAAAATCTGGTTCTTCTCGAACATGTGGTGCTCTGGAGCGTATATTCTGGAAGGTTTCTGGGCGATTTACCTGTTGGTTGCCACTTTTGCCAGCAGTGGAAGCCTTATGGTGGCGGTGCTTTCCTTTATAAATATCTGCCTTTTTTTGTTTGCCTTCGCATTATCATACTACCGAACTGGATGAAAAGCCAAAAAAAAAAGAAGGGGGGCTGAAGCGGTATCAATACTGAATACAAAGGAGGGCGCTCTGTCATGTGACTATTCGGTGCAACAACACTTTCTGAAGGTTGGAAAAACTTTTTTTTTTTTTTTTATGCTCTCCTTTATTTCCATTATATATATATATTACCAGCATTGTGTGTATTCTTTCTTTTTGTTTTTGACGGCGCGCCTTTCTGTATGGGTCGATGTGTCTGGTGCTTTCTTCAGAGTGGTGGAGAAACATATATGAATGAATGAAAAAAGAAAAAAAGCGGGTCGATGATTTTCTCTAAAGATGAAGGAAAATATGTAATATCACGCGAAGGATCTCCTTGGGGGGGGGGCATGGGATATATCACTTTCTTGAAAACTTCAGTTCCTTAAGAAAAAAAAAAAAAGAGCGTGTCTGAAGAAAGGCATTTACCATTATTGCTTTGTGTGTGCACAACATCATCTTTTTTTTAAAAATTATTCGTTCGTCTCTATGTTCTTCATATATATATATTCGTTTCAACCTTCTTCAGAAACTTCTGTTTTTTTCAAAAAAAGGTTACCACACGTTCAGGCCTCAGGCGTAAGGTTCTGTTCATCTCTAAAGAGCGTCAGCAACTTACGCGGTATCAATATTACGTAAACTATGTTTATCCTGTGGGGAAGAAATCTCGGCAACATGTTTATGCGGCGCATTTCTTCCTGATGGCTGCCATCAACTCTGGTATTTTTTTTTCTGCGGCGCTGTCTGGACTCATACCTCGTTGCTGTTCTTCGAGCATACACTCACATGAAGAAGAAGAAGCGCAGAAGTACCACTAATCTTTTTTGCAAGGTGTTGTTGCCTCTCGATGGTGCCGCCTGCCGACGACGGGCGGAGGGTGCCTTTTTTTTTCTATCTGTACCATACCACCTGCTATCAGGCGGGTAATGCAGGGGAAGAAGATTTATGGGTGCATCTGCCGCAAAAAATAAAAACCTGCTGGCGGTGCTGGCATTTTATGAAGTGATGGTATTCATGTGCCGTTATCGTCTGGACTATATTCTGGTGAAAATTATCACCTGTCAGGAGTGGTGCCGTGCTTTCTCTGCCGGTGTGGATGATGGATCCGCACGCGCGCCGCCCCCGCGTGGCGGTGATGAAGAAAAAATCTGATGTCGACTTGGTGGTACGCGCGCATCGCAGTATGTCTGCGTGCGTTGGCTGCTGCTATCTGCCGTTTCTGATGCTCATCAGGAGGTGGAATGGAAGGCATCGCCATGTCTGCTGGCAACAGCAATCCGGAAAAGAAAGCAGGCGTCTGGTGGTGGTGCTTCACCAGAAATCCATCAGGTGGATCCTTTCAAATGGCCAGCGCACGCCGCGCCAGCTATTGCCGCCGCTGGAAAAGCGTGGGTTCGCCGTGCCGGGAATCATCGCTGGCATTCGCCGGATATGGGGCTTCGTCTGCGTCATCAGTTGGTGGATGCCGTCATCGCCTTATCTCTTCGTGATTACGTCTGGCGCGGTGTGGTTGCCGCCTGGTATCGCTGGTTTGCCGCGTCATCAAAAAAGAGCGATATGCTTTATCGCCTCTGGATATGCTGGCTGGTCGGAGAACGTGGTTCGAAATGGCTGGCTGTATTGATGTCTGCATCCTCACCAGCAATCGTCGCTGGATTACTGGCGCGGTGCGTTTGGTGGTCGTTCAGAAACAAAGCTGCAGAACCAATTCCGGCTCCTCTTCCTGTTTGCGGTGGTACCGCTCACTGGTCGATTCCGCCCGGAAAACACTCGCTGCTGGAGATTACCGGTGGTGCCAGCGGATATTTCGCCGTGCGCTCTCGTGTCATTTGGTCCTTTGTCATTTGGGAGAAGCAAACGTTGTATGAACGGCGGGCTGGCTTGTCGGTTGTACTGCAACAAGCGACTCTCCGAGTCTCGCCCGTCTCCGTTTCGCCTGTGTGCTACGCCGGGATCCGTTCGGCCCGATTAGACGTGGGGCGAGGTGGGCGGCGAATTACCAGGGCGAAAGGAGAGTGCCTCATCTGTATCTGGAGCGCCGCGCCGACCTGCGCACCCTCGGCTAGGGCTGTTAAGGATCCCAATTCTATTACGGCCCGTTTTGGGTGCTCCCGCGGCACTTCTGCGGCGCCATTTTGCGCCGATGCCGACGGACTAATAGAAGA
>JAZHYW010060226.1:0-15128 GCA_037355805.1 Ixodes ricinus | reverse complement strand
AGGTATAAGGCTCGCAGCACCCCCAACCACCGCCCGGCCACGCGCTCCCAGTGGGTCTTTCATATTGCCGGAGAGTGCATCGAAGATAAACCGTGAGCAAATCAGGAAAGCTACTCTGAAACACGACTGAGGCACTGTGAAACGCAATGGTTCCAAACGTGTCAATGCAATCTTCCGCACACGTCAAAAGTGGTTCTTGGGGAATGGAGCAGTAATGGCTTCGGACATCCACTTAACGCGCCTTATAGCCTTTGTCACTGTGCGAAGGTAAAAAGTGAGGCGAAAAAAAACATTGCCTCTCGCTGAACTTAAGGTAGGTGGATTTCTCCATTAACAAGAGCAAAAACCTCCGTTTCGAACTATTCTTTAGTGAAAAATCTTATAAAGAGAAAGTTCCTTTAAGAGTCACCGTTTCAAAGAAGGGTACTTGGCAGAAGGCTCTGGCCTCTTACTTGCAAGAGAAATTAAGTCTTCTTACAGCGGATGATCAGTTCCTACTCAAGGACACAAATGATGTCATAGGTTTCCTTACCCAACACAGTGACAAAAGTTCCCATCGATGTCGAAGATCTTTGCTCTTACATTACTCAAGAACCGCTTTTAACTTGTGCATAAAATTTTATTAACACGTCTGAAGTCGTTCCGTTTCAAGATACATCAGGCGTGTCTCAGGGTAATTGCCTTCAGTTACTCGTGGTTTATTACCTTTGCCACATTGGATGGTAAAATCTTCCTGCCAAAGGAAGGAGATTGCATTGGGTCACGTAACGAACAAAAACATTCGGTTGTGTGTATGCTTATACAGCCTGAACTTAGTCTGCCTCTAACAAGCGAATTGTCTCCCAGTTGTAGATGAGCAATTTAGCCAGTGCAGTACAACCGCTAGCCTGTGGCCTTTAACGTGCACCACGGAGTAGTGATACACGACCGCACGCCGGTACGATGGTCATTCAGATCGAGACGGGCAGGAAGGGGGATTGAACCCCGGATCCCTGGATTCTGCAGCGCGAGCTTGGGTCAAGTATTGCCCCCACTCTCAGTGGGCTATTCGCGTCTCCAACTCGTTGCTCGCCCTCTCGCGGCGGAAGCGGGAAGCGCCTCTAGTGAGGGTCCCCAAATTCTCAAGCTCAGCGGGCACGGCAGAACTGCTCGCGATCATAGCTCGCGAAATGTAATTTTTGAACGCAAACAACACTCTACACTGTCCCAATGTAGCGCTGCAGCCGGTATGGGGTCGTGCCTTTCTATAAAGAGAGTCTTAGTATTGAATATAAAAGCAAACGCAAGCGCCGTGCGTTTGCGTGAGAGTTGCGTGCTCCCCACTGTGTATGCGCGCCGTCGCCATGCGCCAATCAAAGACTGCAAATTTGTTCTCCGCGCACGGGCAGTGTGAAACGCGCAACGTTAACGCAAACACACAGTGCTTGCGTTGGCTTGTATGCGCAATAAAAAACTCTTTACTGTTTCACCGGTTTTCCAACGCCAACGAAACATGCTGCAGTGACCAGACGTGCAAGCGGGTAGGCGCTCTTTCGAATTGGTAAGGCTAAGATTGGCAAAACGACGGTGCCTAAAAATTAAAGAAAATAAATGTTCTGAGAAGCTTTGTAATTAAAAAAAAATGAACGGAATTCTCGTTTGTATTTTTGGGCATTTGGTCCGGAAGGATTGGCGGCGAATTTGGAAGTTTTGCCGATTGTCTAAAGTCGCGACTTTTATAGCACCATATGCTTTACTCACAATTACTGCCATTAAACATGGGTTTCTCAGACTAGCTAGAGTTTTTTCATTTATTTAATACTATTTTCATTTTTAACTTCTTCATTAAAATGCTGCAATTGGTACCAGTGATGATGATTTTCAAACTTTCGATTGCCATAGTTGTTGGCGCGTTTGAAATTAGGTCATAAGCGACAATTTATATTATAGGTTGAAAAATTACGTAGTAAAATATATTAATTGTGTTATAATTAACACAAATTGCGGTAATATAGGCCACATCCACAATACAATAATACATCATTTAACCATAATAGCCTTTACAGAAAAAATCTCACCGTTTTCTTTTTATCATACGAAAAACTCTGACATCGTTATCAAGATAGACAAACACTGGATTCATATAAAGTCCTATGCGTCACGCGTTGCCTTGAAAACACACACACACACACTTTTGTTGTCTAACTCGAATCTCTTGTTGTTTTTTTTAGTGAGAACAGCGTTTCTTAATTTATGTTTTGTGAACATATTCTAAACTCAAAACCCGTGACGATATTTTGTAAAATTTGGATTGATTATGTTATTCTTGTGTTTAGAATAAATGCTAAAGCAATTAATCATCTAAATGGTCAAAAACCAATTAAAGAACCCGGAGTTCATTATTTTACACGACAATTATCTTAGTAAAAAAAACATCAGCAAGAACACAGGAATATCAGCGCTGAGTTTTTCAACAAATACATAATTTTGATACCTCTAAGGTGTATGAAACTGAACTCTGCGAAATATTTTCAAGTATCTGGAAGGGACACGTATGTCACAAGATAAAGTTTCCGCGAACCATTTTTTTTAGTTCGATAATTACACCGTGAGACACATCTTGAATGAGAAAAGAAACCGAAATTATCACCTCTATCGAGAAATTCAATCCAAAATAGAAGTTTTCCCTGCAGACAGTTAGGTGGAGTCTCGAATATCTTGCGCACCTCACCTTTATTATTATAGGCCGCCCAGTTAGTTCAGCAGTTTAAAAAATGTTCGTTTTGTAGGTGCTTTTTTTTCTCTTATAATCTTAAACTAAGAGAATAATCATATCTAGCTAACAGTTTTCGAAGTTCTCTCTAGCTTCAGAACAGCTTTACATCCGTGTGAAATAACTCACGAGTTACCAAACGAATGACTCGTAAGATTTTTAGACCTCAGAATACTGTCGCAGAAGGATCAGGTATGTTAGTCATATGATCAAAGAGCAAGCAAAACCAATCCTTTATAACCAATTGGCTCATTCGAAGTTAATTAAAAGAAGCAAAGTTAATCTATGCCTAACCAATGCTTCCAGAAAATCCTGCCCACGTTTGCTGCAAGTAAGCTTCGGTGCGTAGTTCTCAAGGCTTCAGTCTGCAGGATGCCCAGCCCCTTTTATTATCTGCAGTCGAAATGCTTTTAAAGAAAGTAGACGGTCGTATTAATGCAAAACCCTTAAAAGACAAAACGAAAAACAAAATCTGGTAGTGATGCACTATATACACAAGATATTGCATAATCTAAAAAAGACAGCAAGACGGCTTAACGCAAATGTTGTTTTTTCGGTACCTAGCAAGCTGAGTACTTTATGTAAAAAAGGTAAGCACACTCAATCTAGAACAAAGCCGAAAAAAAACCTGACTTTTTTGTTCAGTGTACAGAAGGAGAAGTGTATTCTATACCACTCCCATCTGGTAAACCTTAACAATCGGCTGCGAGAACATCATAACAACAAAAGAAAGACGTCTCTGGCTATCTAGAGATTCGAAGCAGTTGTGATCCCTAGTTCATCGCCGTGGTTGGGACCCCCAGTTCACAAGATGCGCTGCGTCGGCGTGGAATGGCGACCCTCTTATAGACCTTATGCGAAATATCTTGGTGGTCTGACAACACTGAAGGCGTCGCCATTTTAATGTTTGCAAGCGTCGTCGGTACCGAAGCACGGTGGAGGCATCGGATACAACCGTATGGGGAGTGTGCGATGGCGCGGCAGCTGTTTTTTTCGCCTTCCGGCCATGGAATGTGGGCGAACGGTTTAAACAACTGTTCGTTCACATTCCTTGCGCTCAACGTGCCTTTCGTAATGCGCTCGGGCGAGTTGTTGCTTCGGACGGGTCGGACGCTTGGGCCCTGGGTTTCTTGCGATGCACTGCTGACACGTACACTAGTGACGTTCTAATTTGTTTTCATCGCCTTTCTAGTTTTTTTTGTTTTCTTTTTGGCGGCTGGTTCGCAGATTGTTTTTACTTGCAGGCACCGGCCTGCTGTCTCAAAAACTGGCAGGTAAGCAAAAGAAACAGGAAGGGCTGTTTCAGTTCATATTGTCCGCGATAGTACAGTGGGGTGCGGTTTGAATGCGACCGCGCGGTTCGGTCACGAGCGCTGGTCGATCTATCTTCACTCGGTAAACGAGCAGCCCACAGCACACATCTATTTCTCTAAGCCGGGGCAGAAAACAGAAAGGAAACAACGACACGTTTTCCTCGCCCAGCTTAAGCCTTCCGCGTCGGCCTCACGACCTTCGGCATGTGCGATCGCATCCAAATCGCTCCTGCCACCGAACTTACGTAGTAGTAGTTTGCATGCGAGGAAAACGAAGTTATTAAAAATCTGTATCATTCCCCACTATACTTTGCGAGTGTACCTGCTTTGACAAGAGTGGGGGATAGTCTGTCGAAAACATCTAACTCAGCCGCGAGGTCGCCCTGCACGGAGATAACATCAGCTATTTTTTGTGGCCTTACATTCCAGTAAGAGTCGCTACTCCGACTGTATGTTCATCCATTTAGGCAGACTCCTTGTCACTGTGCAAGCACAATGCCCCGCACACCCTTAAAAACCCTCCATCAGCGTGCCTAAGAACACTCGGACCGGCGGACGAGCAGTATGAATCGACTTCACGCACCGCTTCTTCAGAACTTTCCGTCTGCTTCGTTAACTGTTAAGAAAGCAAACTTCGTGCCACATACCTTGTTTCCATTGGTGTTTGTGATACCGCGTTGCTTGCACAACGGCACGCAGTAGTGTACAGCATTTTGACGGCCACGAACGGAACGGTCGCATACGCACGCAGAACCGACCGGCTCCGCTTCTCGCCACCATTAAAATGGCGGCCGAGCTTCTTTTTGAGTTCACCAGATGGCGCAGCTAATTTCGCATTAGATATATTGGAGAGAGTATTGAGGCCGAGAAGATCGCGCGATTGGCAGACTAATATGTCAGCGCCCCTTCCGTTTCATTCTCTGCCGAAGAACCGTACTAGATTGCAAAGTAATGAGCGTAATTAGCAAAAAGTTTTTGGGTGTTTTTTTATTTTTTGTATACCGCGGTCCTGGCTTTATAGAAAGAAGTAGAACGAAGAAACGTGAGTTGTTAGTCAACGCTGTGATTGTCCTTCTATGTGTCCTCTATTTTTGTCCTTGTTTATTATGCGCTGTTATTACTAATCTGACCTCTCACAAACTCGCTCAAACTTCCATCCTGAATGTAAATGGTTACAACAAATGCAATCCGTACCGTGCAGTTTACTTCCACGTAGCTGTTCTCGTTTTTCGGCGGACGCCAGGCGTGCCTATAAGCACGTATAATCGGTGAAAGGTGACGTGTTCAGGGAAGCTCCTCCCACCTCTCTCCACACTAGCAGAGCGAACGCTGGAGCGAAGGTGACCTCTCCAGCGTCCAATCAGCTAGGGTGGAAAGAGGGAAAGAAGCTTCCACTTTTTTCTTAACCTCTCAGCAGTTATAGAGACGTCGTTCCTTACACCACAGAGAGAATATCGCCTATTTTCTCCCAGGTTCCCACTAAAAATATCCTTTCGAAACTGCTTGGAAGACTCCGGTAGACTACAAAAGCAACTATTTTTGTTCTTAATTTTTTTAATGATATTTTGCGACATATTGCCGTTGTTACACGAATAAGTCTGATAGTGTTGCTGCTTCTTCATAGGAAGGCAACTTGAAAGAAGTTCGCTCTACAGTACGGTGTTACCAGGAATTCGTTTTTTCTTTTTCTGATTACAAGTGATTGCGACTTTCATTATAGGTTTTAAAAGTGACGCACGCTCTTTATATACAAGTCCAGACAGTTCATCTGACATAAGAAAAATAAACGCCGTTCTACAGTCGCCCATTCAAACGAGTTTGATCCATATGGTGCAGGTAGGACGGTGGGGTTGAAATTAATGAGACCGTATGAAAGAAACTTTCCAGCGAATCGTTTTTATTTTTAATGTATTAGATGGCATACAAATTCACCCAGATGCAGAACAAAACCAGAATTTGCAAAGTCCACGTCTTAAAATTTATTTTGAAGATATTTTGTTTTCCTCAGTTAGAAAGGCAAAATCAAGGACCTTAAACCAAGCTAGATCATTCATTAAAATATTCCTCTTTTTATGCATTAATTTAATATTTCATGTTTTTCTTTTTTCAGCGAACATCAGCTTTTTAGTTGAATAGAACATTTTTGACTGCGCTATAAGGAATACTGCATTCAAACATTTTTGACTGCACTATTCGCGACTCTAGCAAAACGGACGCCACCAAGCGGTAAAACCGGGAACCAGCCGGAACCGGTCGCTTTGCGCCTCTCCGCGTCTCTGGCGACTTTCGCGGACACGTGTTGTCGGCGCGGTGGCGAACAACGTAATTTGACGAAGGTCCGAATAATTCTTAAGTTTGCCTGAGTGTTCGTTAGTGTGGTGAAGCCTCAGTAGATTGTTTCCTTCCATCACGTGTTCGAAAGCCCGTTTACTCCACAACACAAGGTCGAGTGCTCTCGAGTTCTTGGATGGGGAGGAATCACGGAAAAACGTTTTGATTTCTTGTCTGTCTGGAATCACATTCAAAGTGACGACAACTTGGTAACTGATAAGCGGTTTCTTTATAGGGTTGTTGATCAGTGGACTGAGGACGACAGACGAGGTGTTTCACTGGAGGGAACACCAATGTTGCAGTCAAGTGTATGGGAAGGTTCGATAGCTGCTTTTCTTGAGTTTGGGTATATTTGATTAGCTTCAAGACTGAGCCACCCACGCCGGTCGGTGCATTGGCTATTCATCTTGGCTGCTTTTCGCCGAAAACGCCTCTGGACTACACCGAAGGAGTTGGGCTGATTTGGCAATTACTTGATTCCGAAAAACCTGCTCGCTGCATACGATTAATGAGGGAAATTGTCTGCTCTGAAAAGGTGGAAGACGCATCTCGCAAAGTTGGAAGCTGTCACGACATTATGATCTATCACGCCTCCAATACCTTTAATATGCCCCCGTCGAAGCCAGCAGCAATATACGTCTACATTGCTCAAGTTGTCCGGCCACAAAAAATACTCAATATCTCCGTTCAGCATTCGAAGTCAAGATCAATGCAGAGAGGTTCTGCGTGAATCTCCGATGAAGACTCTCTTCAGTTTGTCCGCATTCGTCTCCGTGCTGCCGGCTAGAACCATTTGGATGAATTTAAATAGTATCTCTTTGTTGGTCAAATATGCTTTTATTCAGCAGTTCACCAAATAGCTAGTCAACTAATCTATTATTTCAACCAGAAGAATATACTAATATCGCTTTAGTGGGACATAGTACGTAATGTAATACATAACCCGCATATTCGTCAAAGTGACTTCTCGATTGCTACTAAAACCTGGATTGAAATACGAGTATCAGCTGCTTAGTGGGGCGCCAGCGGGTTAACATGCTCCTTGGCTCAAGAAGCGCTTGCTTAATATTTGTAATTTTCGTGCAGCCGGTGTTGTTGACCGAGCAGACGACTGGGGCTGTTCTTAAACGCGGATCCGCACAAAAGCTTGATTTCGCGGACAGATAAGTCGCATGGTCGAGGCATGCGAGTTAGCTGAAAATTACTCTCGGTGGAACAATTCTGCAGTCATTGCCGCTTTCCTTAGCTGATCAAAACTGGTTAGAGTCTATTACCGTCTGGAGCCCATAGTTTCGGTTTTGAACGAAATCTCCGAAACAAAAGTTTGACAGGAAAAGAACAAAAAGCACCGGGAAAACAAAACTATGCTCTGCAAGTTGATGTGCACCGGCTACACTTAACCGTCGCAGTTCAAGTACCTATAAAGTAAGGCATTGAATAAAAGAAAATCTCTTAAATTGAATGAGCCACCCGTTCAGGCGGCCCGGCCAAGCCGACGCGACCTGTTCCCAGCCGCCATGTTTGTTTTGTGGTGGCGCCCCCTATAGGTCCCTGGAGTCGCGAATAAGGGCGTGCGCATAATGAATAAAGGCCACAATAAACATAACGAGGTTGCACATTACAATATCAGAGTGGTTCAAGCTCCGTAAGTAAAGTGGCAACACGCCATCGGGAAAGGTAAGTATTGAGGTGTTCGTAGAAGGAGAAAGACTGAAAAAAGAGAAAAGTCGGGGCTCCAATCCACGCTGTGGAGGTGGTTGGCAAGCGAAGCTGTGGTATCACCTGCAACGATTGTTCACTGCGCTATACCAAATGATTGGCGAAAGAAAGGTAAATGCACTGTACCAAAACTTTTTATATACAGGGTTTTCATGTAAGAGTGACAAAAATTGCTAAAATTAGTGTATTCGAAGTAAAAGGATAATTTTCTGGAACCGCATTACTCGTGGTGGCGGACGTCAGAAAATGCGCGAAACTTGACTAATTAGTTTGCTAATTAACTAAAATGAGTAATTAACTTTTTAAGTAGTGAACGTAGACATATGGTTCCAATTAGAAACTTGCTGAGCGTCCTCGAAAACCCCTAAATCTATTTTCATAAAGACTTTGAGCGCATGTGAAGCGTAGTAGTGCGCTAAAGTTACCGCTCGTGGAGCAGGTACAAGGCTGACCGTTCTTTCACGTCCGATCAGTCTTCCATCGAGCAAGACCTTTTTTGTGGCTGTGGTGTACTTGAGTGTTGTGCACGAGCGCGGAGTGCGTGAAGGCATCTCCAAACGCCCCTCCGCGAGCCCAGAACTT
This sequence comes from Ixodes ricinus, assembly GCA_037355805.1. Lineage (NCBI taxonomy): Eukaryota > Metazoa > Arthropoda > Arachnida > Ixodida > Ixodidae > Ixodes > Ixodes ricinus. The sequence goes on along the minus strand of JAZHYW010060226.1, from coordinate 6,431 downwards.
CGTCGCTTCTACGGCCGAACTCTTCTCGAGTGGGACCATGCCTGTGTCACTGTCATGCCTTAGGTTAGTAAAGAAGCTAGAGGCGCTTCGCGCGGAGCCTATCACGGTGTTTTGTCTCGATTTGTGCGTAACAGCGGCGAACGATTCTTTATCGCGGTGGCAAACGTCGATTTCTCTTTGAACAACGGTGCCACAGTGCGATGTTGGAGTTTCGAGGCATTGCGGGATGGCGAACAGGTTCAGTCTGCTCTCGCTGGCGTCTGCTCGTTGTGTATCTCGTGTGGATGCGCTTGGGAGACGGACGAACCGCGGACATGTCGTCACGTGATCAATCCGTCCGCGGACCAGTCCGTCGTGTAAAACGGCCATTATGAGAGCCCCAGCCTTTTTACCTGCTCCACGAGTAGTAAATTTAGCGCACTACTACGCTTCTCACGCGCTCAAAGTCTTCCTGAAAATGACTGATTTAGTGGTTTTTAATGACGCTTAGTAAGTTTCTAATTGGAACCATATGTCTATTTTCACTAATTAAAAAGTTTACTGGTATTTTTAGTTAATTGGCAAATTAATTAGTACGAATCGGGCATTTTCTGACGTCCGCCACCACGAGTAATGCGGTACCGAGAAAATGATCCCTTTACCTCGAATAGAATAATTTTAGGAATTTCTTTTGTCACTCTTACGTGAAACACCCTGTATGAAAGGCTAGTGACGTCGCAAGCTGCCGTCGCCGCGGCAGCTTGCGCAACAGTAATCATTACCGAGAAACCTAAGTGGTGAGCGCAACGTGCTTCGCACTGTTATCAGGGGCGCCTTATCATCAATTATGTGGTTCGGATGCTTGTTTTGTGCTTGCTCTTTACGGAAACGAATGCTGTGTTGTATGTTGTATGCGTGACATGCACTTTTTGCTTCAATCGCTGTAAGTTTCTTTTTTTCCCCGTGAGGACGCCGACATGAAAAAAATTTGACCAACGGGTCATATGCCGCTTCGCTGTAGAGCTGGAAGGAAAAAACGGAAAGGTTTCGGCCACAGACGTGCCGACCCGGTTAGATAAAAAGAAAAAAAAAAACAAATCACGTGGAGCACAGCAGGTGCACAAAAAGAGGGGAATGAAGGCGTTTTACAACGGATATAAAACCAATTTGGAACCTAGACTTGGATGTGAAAAAACAAGCAATAAAAAAAAACGTTTAAACATTTCAATGTTTTAATATGTAGCTTTTATCTTCTTTGACTGGGAGCGTATTTTATGCTCATGCCGTGTAGCTCTCCCTCAAGTATTAAACACCGCGACTCATTTTATTAAATGGTATTAGTGTTTTGATGCAGTGTCCACCTCAGACGTATAATTTTAATACGCCTCTGATCGTGTATTCTCGTTTGTTTCTTTTTTTCGTGCCAAGCTGCATAGAACATAAAGCCCGCGCATGAAGTATAGCTCTCGTTTTGCGTTTCATCGTGCCGTCACTAAAGGTTCAAAACAGCGACGGTAGAGGTCATCCCATCTCTTCAGGAAGAAGGCGGACATGTATCGTACAGTTCAGAACATATGCTTCGCAAAATAACGATATAAATAAACGTTGCAACGTTTCTGGAAGACCTAGGGGATCAATCAACTACAGAATTTCTTCGAACCCGAGAACCCCTAAAGTGTCCGTATGTTTTGACAAAATTTAGTTATTTATATCTTCTGTTCTTTCTTCACTTTTTATTCTTCTTGTTGGTTCGGCGCTTGTTAACTGTATATTTGCCTTTCGTTCAATTAGTTTCTCTTAAGGCTTGCTTGTTTTTCTTTAAGTACGCAAGTAGGGCACCCATGTAAACCATTACTTTGTTTGGCTCTAGAGTTAATCGAGCACGTAGATTATGATAGCGCGTAAAAAAGAAACGTCGAAGAACTCTTTCGAGCATCTTTGTGATTCATTATCAACTGACTTATTTTGACTTTATATTAAATTACATTGGTGTACAATAAACCCCACTGTCTTAGATCGTTCAATCATTACTTCGCGACCAACACATGAAATTTAATAAAAATAAAACTTTGAAATCTTTAACCACTTTCTTAAGAATAATAAGACTAGCTAAAAGATTAACGTTCAACTTCTCCATAAAATAAAGTGAAAATGATTGGGATCACTTGTTTGATAGTTCAGCGACTTGGTTTTTGGTTTTAATCAAAGTTGAGGCGAGGTGCGGAAAAAACTCTAGACTTCGCTAGTGACAAGTGGGAGTGGCGAAATTCAGTACCAGATACTACGTTATCTTTTTCAGTTTAATTTTAGAGCAGGAGCAGAAAAGTTTCATTTCACGCCTGAAGTTTCTGATTGTCTACGGTGTCACGTTTCTTGCAGAGGATTGTTTTTCGGACTAAAAGAATTAAAGTTGTTTCGAAACTGCCCTCCCTCCACGTGTACCCACAGCGCACGTTGCCGTGTTACATCAATAATGCATCGTTGACTAACGAAACTTCTGGTGCAGACGAGAATATATGGTTCTACAAGAATACAAAATACGCAAGCACGGGTTTCCATCTTATGCTTCCAAGTTGATCGTATCGAGTTGTCTGGGATTCCGGCCGAGACGCTACATAAATCAATTGCAGCCATATTTCATATAGTTATACGTCCCTCGCGGCTGGCTCGACGGTGTCTATATCTGGGGAAACTAGATCAATATGAGAACTTGTCAGGGCTACATTCAAATAAATAAATAAATAAAGGCCGTACGTTTACTTTTTTCCAGAACAAGAAATAGCCAATCGCTTCGTGCAGTAGAAGCATCCCAGCGAATGATGAAGTTCAGAATACGCTTAGGCAAGAACGAGTGCCCTGGTAGCGCAAGTTACCGCCCGTTATGAAGGGCACAGCCGTTAGCATCGATTCACCCATCCATATCCCTTCGCGCAGCGAAATTTTTAGATATAACAGTATCGTCAGCTTTGTCGTTCCTCGAGACTCTGTGCTTTGCAAGAAAACGAACCCAAATAGTTTTTGTTTGTAAAGATTGTGTTCAGAACCTGGTTCATATACCCTGACTGCGTCCACATTGAAGCTAAGACGACAGAGCCCGTAGGTATCAGTTAAGAGAAATCAATAATACGAGCTTGCCGTATCAGCAAAATCAACCTCAAAGCTTATTTCTAGGTTTTGTCATCATTGAAGCTACGGGGGCCTAGCCTGTGGATATAAATTAAAGCTTTTAATGCGAGTGCAATAACTGTCCCATGGAGCGAACCGGCATTATCAGCTCTTGAAGCCGCGCCAAATGGCACCTAAATTCCCCTGTCCCATGGAGCTAAACCTGTAGTCTGTAGCAGCGAAATGGAGAATAAACTCCCCTTGCCTGGCGCGCTCCCTAGTTTCAAGGAACGCCACTACATGGCGCTGCGGGCCCCTGCGCCGGTAAAAGGAACCCGATGGCGCGCGCTCGGCCGATTCTGCTCTTCTGGGCGCCGACGGACATGGCGCCGCCTCAAGCATCTACATCGTGGGCGGCCGCAAGAGTCCGCGGAACAGTCCGCGGCGTTTAATTGGGCATTCATGCTTTCGCACTCACAACTCATAAGAAGTGCTTAGGTGTCCTCTTTGTTCAGTGCTGTGCCCATAAACTAGTCATGTGGTAGCGTAGTAGCGGTGAGAAGCTCGCTAGGGGGCGCTTCTGTATCCGACGCGGGTTACAGAAGCGGCCTAGCTCTTCTGTAATCTAAAACATAACCCAGCGCGGTTACGTTTTAATTTCATAGTGCATTGCACGTACATGCGCCAGCAGGAAAAGTTGAATCCTCACTCTGGGTTGTGAAAAAATTCCATCAGGCGGTGATACCCAAACTTCTCGCTGCGAATATGGAGCCGAGCACTAAGGATTAGGTATCAGTTGGCATTTTCATGCTTGATTTCACTTGCGTGTATTTATGTTCTGGCACATCTGTGTGTTTTGTGTATATGTTTGTGCTCTCTCGTCTGTACCGTTCACTGCGTAATACGCGCGTATTCAACGACCACACGCGCGTGGGCGTACGTATTTTTGTGCTAAGTTACTATCAGGGAGGTAAAAACGGGACCAGAGCGCGGCAAACCCTTGGCACTGACATGGGCGGTCCCGAGGAAAAAGAACGAGAAAGAGAGCGACACAAGAGCGGAGAAAAAATTCAGACGAAAGGAGGCGTGTTCGTTTTGCCGCGACGAGTTGAAGTTGCTCGAGCGCTTGTCAACTTTACTTAGTTTTACACAGTGCGCGATTCTGGTGTTTTCAAGCAAAGTAAGATAAAAAAAGAACAAGGTACAGGCCTCGCAGGTGATATTTTGTTATTTCGTTGTGCATATTAGGACGTCGCCAGCGATATATGGGACCATCGGGACCGCCAACTGGGACCACCGATGTCCGCGTGCACGCCCCGCCGTTTCCATGCAGCCCCAGTGCATTGTACTTTTTCCTCTGGATTATTTTATTAACTCTATGGGTACTACGTCGGGCTTCATTAACTGTAACACGCAAACTACAGAAACCCCTCACCACCAGCGCCACCTAGAAGGTACTTTCCGAAACACTGCGGCAGCTCGGTACACTGAAAAACACTATTTCACGCCGGAATCACAGCCAGATATGTATCACGTTCCGTTGTTGAAGAACACACAATATGTGGCGCTGGCATGCAGCAAAAAGACTCCACCGGTCATGTGTTTCAGCAAACAAAGCGCTGCATAATACTCCCGCGAACAACTCTCGTCCATGTTTGGTGTGTGTGCCGCTTGGGGCGTTTCGGAGACCCACCAACGCTGACGTCATGGTCAGGCCTTATCTTATAGCTGGCATTGACACGGGCCAGCAAGCAAGTGCGTTGCTACTGCCAGGCTCCAAATATACTCTCGACTCAAAGATTAGCCTCTACCGGAAGCGTATTCGGAAAAGATTGTCAATTAAGTCAACGGGCCGATTTCGGTACTCTGCATGATGGGCACGTCTTTTTATGGACGACACATCGACCGGTTTACGGGAAGGAAAGGGGGGGGAGGGTTGTATTATGCAATGCAAGCATGGCGCTTTGCATTGCCTAATGCCACAGCGCAAACTTCATTTTTACGTCTAAACGGATGTTCCGCCTCATCATTCGTTGAGCTGATTTCCTCGATCGCAATGATTGGCTCTTTTAGTGTTTTGCGGGTAAGTAGACGCGCCGGCATTTCTTAGAGTGTAGATACACATCTTGTGCACAAACATTTTCACCACACAATTGATACAATGCATTCAACACAGATCACACACAAATACGACGAACACGCGTGACACGTTTACTCTAATCACTCCAATCGCTAACTCCCTTGACTGCCCATGAGCCATTTTATTCTGACCATTTAAGTGCGCAAACTTGTCATCGTGTATCACCACGTCAGTGAAAAATGTTACAAATATACCGCTATTTTCGCACCAATATCCTTCCTCAACAAAGTTTTCAAACGAATCAAGGCTTCTATCTCCTAGTAGAAAACAAAGGTAAACATGGCAATCATTTGCGACAGTCGATAAAACGAACCTCCCCCACCGGTTCCCAGCATCCATGTATTGGCTTCCCCGCATAGCAGCCGCAAAGACAGCTTTCTCGTCGCTCACGGCAATCAAGAATTAAAACGAATGCGGTCGCCGTCCGCGAAAGATTGCTTCCTTGTCGTCACCCGTGGCGAACAAAGGCTGTAATTGACAACGAGTACGACGGCAGCTGCACTCCTTTCGCGCGTTACGCGACTAGAAGTGCACTCAAAATAATACCCCATGCAACTCGCATCTTAATTTGTGCGTAGTCAACTCATGCGTGCTCGTGTTTCTGGTGAAGATATAAGCAAATTCTAAAGACTCGTAGAATGCCAAAACATTTTTTTCATTAGGCCTAAAACGAGATGCACTATTTACGACGTACATCAACGGTTGTGACCGTGCACTGTCACGACCAAAGACAGCTCAATCAGAATCATTCAACCACCGAGCACACACAGACAGTGAAGAAGACGTTCTCAGTGTCAAGTAGGAGCGAAGCAGCGAAGCTTCTTAGACGGCGAAACCCATGCCACTGAACCGGCCAAACGATCGCGGTCGAGCGGCGGATCCTCGGAGCAGTCCACGTCCACGCACACACTCGTCCAGTCCAGCGCACGAACGTTAACTATGCACAGCAACACGGGAACACGAGAACAGCTCATGACACATGGCAAAAACGGCAGGTTAAGATCGCAGAAATGAGCTTCTCGCAAACTCCGATTGGCGCCACGGATGTATGCTGGGGCGGTACTGTTTATATCGGGCGGTAGCTTGCGCCACCTAGCCAAGTTTTACGTAATTCAATTCTCCTTAGATAATTCCTCCAGTCTTCCGATATCCTCTTTGTTATTAAAATGCACTTCTTATCCATTCTCCCATTCTGGTCGGCGAACCC
>JAZHYW010060225.1:0-14482 GCA_037355805.1 Ixodes ricinus | reverse complement strand
GGGAATGGACCAGTAATGGCCTCGGGACATCCACTTAACGCGCCTTATAGCCTTTGTCACTGTGCGAAGGTAAAAAGTGAGGCGAAAAAAAAATTGCCTCTCGCTGAACTTAAGGTAGGTGGATTTCTCCATTAACAAGAGCAAAAACCTCCGTTTCGAACTATTCTTTAGTGAAAAATCTTATAAAGAGAAAGTTCCTTTAAGAGTCACCGTTTCAAAGAAGGGTACTTGGCAGAAGGCTCTGGCCTCTTACTTGCAAGAGAAATTAAGTCTTCTTACAGCGGATGATCAGTTCCTACTCAAGGACACAAATGATGTCATAGGTTTCCTTACCCAACACAGTGACAAAAGTTCCCATCGATGTCGAAGATATTTGCTCTTACATTACTCAAGAACCGCTTTTAACTTGTGCATAAAATTTTATTAACACGTCTGAAGTCGTTCCGTTTCAAGATACATCAGGCGTGTCTCAGGGTAATTGCCTTCAGTTACTCGTGGTTTATTACCTTTGCCACATTGGATGGTAAAATCTTCCTGCCAAAGGAAGGAGATTGCATTGGGTCACGTAACGAACAAAAACATTCGGTTGTGTGTATGCTTATACAGCCTGAACTTAGTCTGCCTCTAACAAGCGAATTGTCTCCCAGTTGTAGATGAGCAATTTAGCCAGTGCAGTACAACCGCTAGCCTGTGGCCTTTAACGTGCACCACGCGAGTAGTGATACACGACCGCACGCCGGTACGATGGTCATTCAGATCGAGACGGGCAGGAAGGGGGATTGAACCCCGGATCCCTGGATTCTGCAGCGCGAGCTTGGGTCAAGTATTGCCCCCACTCTCAGTGGGCTATTCGCGTCTCCAACTCGTTGCTCGCCCTCTCGCGGCGGAAGCGGGAAGCGCCTCTAGTGAGGGTCCCCAAATTCTCAAGCTCAGCGGGCACGGCAGAACTGCTCGCGATCATAGCTCGCGAAATGTAATTTTTGAACGCAAACAACACTCTACACTGTCCCAATGTAGCGCTGCAGCCGGTATGGGGTCGTGCCTTTCTATAAAGAGAGTCTTAGTATTGAATATAAAAGCAAACGCAAGCGCCGTGCGTTTGCGTGAGAGTTGCGTGCTCCCCACTGTGTATGCGCGCCGTCGCCATGCGCCAATCAAAGACTGCAAATTTGTTCTCCGCGCACGGGCAGTGTGAAACGCGCAACGTTAACGCAAACACACAGTGCTTGCGTTGGCTTGTATGCGCAATAAAAAACTCTTTACTGTTTCACCGGTTTTCCAACGCCAACGAAACATGCTGCAGTGACCAGACGTGCAAGCGGGTAGGCGCTCTTTCGAATTGGTAAGGCTAAGATTGGCAAAACAACGGTGCCTAAAAATTAAAGAAAATAAATGTTCTGAGAAGCTTTGTAATTAAAAAAAAGATGAACGGAATTCTCGTTTGTATTTTTGGGCATTTGGTCCGGAAGGATTGGCGGCGAATTTGGAAGTTTTGCCGATTGTCTAAAGTCGCGACTTTTATAGCACCATATGCTTTACTCACAATTACTGCCATTAAACATGGGTTTCTCAGACTAGCTAGAGTTTTTTCATTTATTTAATACTATTTTCATTTTTAACTTCTTCATTAAAATGCTGCAATTGGTACCAGTGATGATGATTTTCAAACTTTCGATTGCCATAGTTGTTGGCGCGTTTGAAATTAGGTCATAAGCGACAATTTATATTATAGGTTGAAAAATTACGTAGTAAAATATATTAATTGTGTTATAATTAACACAAATTGCGGTAATATAGGCCACATCCCAATACAATAATACATCATTTAACCATAATAGCCTTTACAGAAAAAAATCTCACCGTTTTCTTTTTATCATACGAAAAACTCTGACATCGTTATCAAGATAGACAAACACTGGATTCATATAAAGTCCTATGCGTCACGCGTTGCCTTGAAAACACACACACACACACTTTTGTTGTCTAACTCGAATCTCTTGTTGTTTTTTTTAGTGAGAACAGCGTTTCTTAATTTATGTTTTGTGAACATATTCTAAACTCAAAACCCGTGACGATATTTTGTAAAATTTGATTGATTATGTTATTCTTGTGTTTAGAATAAATGCTAAAGCAATTAATCATCTAAATGGTCAAAAACCAATTAAAGAACCCGGAGTTCATTATTTTACACGACAATTATCTTAGTAAAAAAAACATCAGCAAGAACACAGGAATATCAGCGCTGAGTTTTTCAACAAATACATAATTTTGATACCTCTAAGGTGTATGAAACTGAACTCTGCGAAATATTTTCAAGTATCTGGAAGGGACACGTATGTCACAAGATAAAGTTTCCGCGAACCATTTTTTTTAGTTCGATAATTACATCGTGAGACACATCTTGAATGAGAAAAGAAACCGAAATTATCACCTCTATCGAGAAATTCAATCCAAAATAGAAGTTTTCCCTGCAGACAGTTAGTTGGAGTCTCGAATATCTTGCGCACCTCACCTTTATTATTATAGGCCGCCCAGTTAGTTCAGCAGTTTAAAAAATGTTCGTTTTGTAGGTGCTTTTTTTTCTCTTATAATCTTAAACTAAGAGAATAATCATATCTAGCTAACAGTTTTCGAAGTTCTCTCTAGCTTCAGAACAGCTTTACATCCGTGTGAAATAACTCACGAGTTACCAAACGAATGACTCCTAAGATTTTTAGACCTCAGAATACTGTCGCAGAAGGATCAGGTATGTTAGTCATATGATCAAAGAGCAAGCAAAACCAATCCCATATAACCAATTGGCTCATTCGAAGTTAATTAAAAGAAGCAAAGTTAATCTATGCCTAACCAATGCTTCCAGAGAATCCTGCCCACGTTTGCTGCAAGTAAGCTTCGGTGCGTAGTTATCAAGGCTTCAGTCTGCAGGATGCCCAGTCCCCTTTTATTATCTGCAGTCGAAATGCTTTTAAAGAAAGTAGACGGTCGTATTAATGCAAAACCCTTAAAAGACAAAACGAAAAACAAAATCTGGTAGTGATGCACTATATACACAAGATATTGCATAATCTAAAAAAGACAGCAAGACGGCTTAACGCAAATGTTGTTTTTTCGGTACCTAGCAAGCTGAGTACTTTATGTAAGAAAGGTATGCACACTCAATCTAGAACAAAGCCGAAAAAAAACTGACTTTTTTGTTCAGTGTACAGAAGGAGAAGTGTATTCATACCACCAATATACCACTCCCATCTGGTAAACCTTAACAATCGGCTGCGAGAACATCATAACAACAAAAGAAAGACGTCTCTGGCTATCTAGAGATTCGAAGCAGTTGTGATCCCTAGTTCATCGCCGTGGTTGGGACCCCCAGTTCACAAGATGCGCTGCGTCGGCGTGGAATGGCGACCCTCTTATAGACCTTATGCGAAATTTCTTGGTGGTCTGACAACACCGAAGGCGTCGCCATTTTAATGTTTGCAAGCGTCGTCGGTACCGAAGCACGGTGGAGGCATCGGATACAACCGTATGGGGAGTGTGCGATGGCGCGGCAGCTGTTTTTTTCGCCTTCCGGCCATGGAATGTGGGCGAACGGTTTAAACAACTGTTCGTTCACATTCCTTGCGCTCAACGTGCCTTTCGTAATGCGCTCGGGCGAGTTGTTGCCTCGGACGGGTCGGACGCTTGGGCCCTGGTTTCTTGCGATGCACTGCTGACACGTACACTAGTGACGTTCTAATTTGTTTTCATCGCCTTTCTAGTTTTTTTGTTTTCTTTTTGGCGGCTGGTTCGCAGATTGTTTTTACTTGCAGGCACCGGCCTGCTGTCTCAAAAACTGGCAGGTAAGCAAAAGAAACAGGAAGGGCTGTTTCAGTTCATATTGTCCGCGATAGTACAGTGGGGTGCGGTTTGAATGCGACCGCGCGGTTCGGTCACGAGCGCTGGTCGATCTATCTTCACTCGGTAAACGAGCACCCACAGCACACATCTATTTCTCTAAGCCGGGGCAGAAAACAGAAAGGAAACAACGACACGTTTTCCTCGCCCAGCTTAAGCCTTCCGCGTCGGCCTCACGACCTTCGGCATGTGCGATCGCATCCAAATCGCTCCTGCCACCGAACTTACGTAGTAGTAGTTTGCATGCGAGGAAAACGAAGTTATTAAAAATCTGTATCATTCCCCACTATACTTTGCGAGTGTACCTGCTTTGACAAGAGTGGGAGATAGTCTGTCGAAAACATCTAACTCAGCCGCGAGGTCGCCCTGCACGGAGATAACATCAGCTATTTTTTGTGGCCTTACATTCCAGTAAGAGTCGCTACTCCGACTGTATGTTCATCCATTTAGGCAGACTCCTTGTCACTGTGCAAGCACAATGCCCCGCACACCCTTAAAAACCCTCCATCAGCGTGCCTAAGAACACTCGGACCGGCGGACGAGCAGTATGAATCGACTTCACGCACCGCTTCTTCAGAACTTTCCGTCTGCTTCGTTAACTGTTAAGAAAGCAAACTTCGTGCCACATACCTTGTTTCCATTGGTGTTTGTGATACCGCGTTGCTTGCACAACGGCACGCAGTAGTGTACAGCATTTTGACGGCCACGAACGGAACGGTCGCATACGCACGCAGAACCGACCGGCTCCGCTTCTCGCCACCATTAAAATGGCGGCCGAGCTTCTTTTTGAGTTCACCAGATGGCGCAGCTAATTTCGCATTAGATATATTGGAGAGAGTATTGAGGCCGAGAAGATCGCGCGATTGGCAGACTAATATGTCAGCGCCCCTTCCGTTTCATTCTCTGCCGAAAAACCGTACTAGATTGCAAAGTAATGAGCGTAATTAGCAAAAAGTTTTTGGGTGTTTTTTTATTTTTTTTGTATACCGCGGTCCTGGTTTATAGAAAGAAGTAGACGAAGAAACGTGAGTTGTTAGTCAACGCTGTGATTGTCCTTCTATGTGTCCTCTATTTTTGTCCTTGTTTATTATGCGCTGTTATTACTAATCTGACCTCTCACAAACTCGCTCAAACTTCCATCCTGAATGTAAATGGTTACAACAAATGCAATCCGTACCGTGCAGTTTACTTCCACGTAGCGTTCTCGTTTTTCGGCGGACGCCAGGCGTGCCTATAAGCACGTATAATCGGTGAAAGGTGACGTGTTCAGGGGAAGCTTCCTCCCACCTCTCTCCACACTAGCAGAGCGAACGCTGGAGCGAAGGTGACCTCTCCAGCGTCCAATCAGCTAGGGTGGAAAGAGGGAAAGAAGCTTCCACTTTTTTCTTAACCTCTCAGCAGTTATAGAGACGTCGTTCCTTACACCACAGAGAGAATATCGCCTATTTTCTCCCAGGTTCCCACTAAAAATATCCTTTCGAAACTGCTTGGAAGACTCCGGTAGACTACAAAAGCAACTATTTTTGTTCTTAATTTTTTTAATGATATTTTGCGACATATTGCCGTTGTTACACGAATAAGTCTGATAGTGTTGCTGCTTCTTCATAGGAAGGCAACTTGAAAGAAGTTCGCTCTACAGTACGGTGTTACCAGGAATTCGTTTTTTCTTTTTCTGATTACAAGTGATTGCGACTTTCATTATAGGTTTTAAAAGTGACGCACGCTCTTTATATACAAGTCCAGACAGTTCATCTGACATAAGAAAAATAAACGCCGTTCTACAGTCGCCCATTCAAACGAGTTTGATCCATATGGTGCAGGTAGGACGGTGGGGTTGAAATTAATGAGACCGTATGAAAGAAACTTTCCAGCGAATCGTTTTTATTTTTAATGTATTAGATGGCATACAAATTCACCCAGATGCAGAACAAAACCAGAATTTGCAAAGTCCACGTCTTAAAATTTATTTTGAAGATATTTTGTTTTCCTCAGTTAGAAAGGCAAAATCAAGGACCTTAAACCAAGCTAGATCATTCATTAAAATATTCCTCTTTTTATGCATTAATTTAATATTTCATGTTTTTCTTTTTTCAGCGAACATCAGCTTTTTAGTTGAATAGAACATTTTTGACTGCGCTATAAGGAATACTGCATTCAAACATTTTTGACTGCACTATTCGCGACTCTAGCAAAACGGACGCCACCAAGCGGTAAAACCGGGAACCAGCCGGAACCGGTCGCTTTGCGCCTCTCCGCGTCTCTGGCGACTTTCGCGGACACGTGTTGTCGGCGCGGTGGCGAACAACGTAATTTGACGAAGGTCCGAATAATTCTTAAGTTTGCCTGAGTGTTCGTTAGTGTGGTGAAGCCTCAGTAGATTGTTTCCTTCCATCACGTGTTCGAAAGCCCGTTTACTCCACAACACAAGGTCGAGTGCTCTCGAGTTCTTGGATGGGGAGGAATCACGGAAAAACGTTTTGATTTCTTGTCTGTCTGGAATCACATTCAAAGTGACGACAACTTGGTAACTGATAAGCGGTTTCTTTATAGGGTTGTTGATCAGTGGACTGAGGACGACAGACGAGGTGTTTCACTGGAGGGAACACCAATGTTGCAGTCAAGTGTATGGGAAGGTTCGATAGCTGCTTTTCTTGAGTTTGGGTATATTTGATTAGCTTCAAGACTGAGCCACCCACGCCGGTCGGTGCATTGGCTATTCATCTTGGCTGCTTTTCGCCGAAAACGCCTCTGGACTACACCGAAGGAGTTGGGCTGATTTGGCAATTACTTGATTCCGAAAAACCTGCTCGCTGCATACGATTAATGAGGGAAATTGTCTGCTCTGAAAAGGTGGAAGACGCATCTCGCAAAGTTGGAAGCTGTCACGACATTATGATCTATCACGCCTCCAATACCTTTAATATGCCCCCGTCGAAGCCAGCAGCAATATACGTCTACATTGCTCAAGTTGTCCGGCCACAAAAAATACTCAATATCTCCGTTCAGCATTCGAAGTCAAGATCAATGCAGAGAGGTTCTGCGTGAATCTCCGATGAAGACTCTCTTCAGTTTGTCCGCATTCGTCTCCGTGCTGCCGGCTAGAACCATTTGGATGAATTTAAATAGTATCTCTTTGTTGGTCAAATATGCTTTTATTCAGCAGTTCACCAAATAGCTAGTCAACTAATCTATTATTTCAACCAGAAGAATATACTAATATCGCTTTAGTGGGACATAGTACGTAATGTAATACATAACCCGCATATTCGTCAAAGTGACTTCTCGATTGCTACTAAAACCTGGATTGAAATACGAGTATCAGCTGCTTAGTGGGGCGCCAGCGGGTTAACATGCTCCTTGGCTCAAGAAGCGCTTGCTTAATATTTGTAATTTTCGTGCAGCCGGTGTTGTTGACCGAGCAGACGACTGGGGCTGTTCTTAAACGCGGATCCGCACAAAAGCTTGATTTCGCGGACAGATAAGTCGCATGGTCGAGGCATGCGAGTTAGCTGAAAATTACTCTCGGTGGAACAATTCTGCAGTCATTGCCGCTTTCCTTAGCTGATCAAAACTGGTTAGAGTCTATTACCGTCTGGAGCCCATAGTTTCGGTTTTGAACGAAATCTCCGAAACAAAAGTTTGACAGGAAAAGAACAAAAAGCACCGGGAAAACAAAACTATGCTCTGCAAGTTGATGTGCACCGGCTACACTTAACCGTCGCAGTTCAAGTACCTATAAAGTAAGGCATTGAATAAAAGAAAATCTCTTAAATTGAATGAGCCACCCGTTCAGGCGGCCCGGCCAAGCCGACGCGACCTGTTCCCAGCCGCCATGTTTGTTTTGTGGTGGCGCCCCCTATAGGTCCCTGGAGTCGCGAATAAGGGCGTGCGCATAATGAATAAAGGCCACAATAAACATAACGAGGTTGCACATTACAATATCAGAGTGGTTCAAGCTCCGTAAGTAAAGTGGCAACACGCCATCGGGAAAGGTAAGTATTGAGGTGTTCGTAGAAGGAGAAAGACTGAAAAAAGAGAAAAGTCGGGGCTCCAATCCACGCTGTGGAGGTGGTTGGCAAGCGAAGCTGTGGTATCACCTGCAACGATTGTTCACTGCGCTATACCAAATGATTGGCGAAAGAAAGGTAAATGCACTGTACCAAAACTTTTTATATACAGGGTTTTCATGTAAGAGTGACAAAAATTGCTAAAATTAGTGTATTCGAAGTAAAAGGATAATTTTCTGGAACCGCATTACTCGTGGTGGCGGACGTCAGAAAATGCGCGAAACTTGACTAATTAGTTTGCTAATTAACTAAAATGAGTAATTAACTTTTTAAGTAGTGAACGTAGACATATGGTTCCAATTAGAAACTTGCTGAGCGTCCTCGAAAACCCCTAAATCTATTTTCATAAAGACTTTGAGCGCATGTGAAGCGTAGTAGTGCGCTAAAGTTACCGCTCGTGGAGCAGGTACAAGGCTGACCGTTCTTTCACGTCCGATCAGTCTTCAATCGAGCAAGACCTTTTTTGTGGCTGTGGTGTACTTGAGTGTTGTGCACGAGGGCGGAGTGCGTGAAGGCATCTCCAAACGCCCCTCCGCGAGCCCAGAACTTCGTCGCTTCTACGCCGAACTCTTCTCGAGTGGGACCATGCCTGTGTCACTGTCATGCCTTAGGTTAGTAAAAGCTAGAGGCGCTTCGCGCGGAGCCTATCACGGTGTTTTGTCTCGATTTGTGCGTAACAGCGGCGAACGATTCTTTATCGCGGTGGCAAACGTCGATTTCTCTCTGAACAACGGTGCCACAGTGCGATGTTGGAGTTTCGAGGCATTGCGGGATGGCGAACAGGTTCAGTCTGCTCTCGCTGGCGTCTGCTCGTCGTCTACCTCGTGTGGATGCGCTTGGGAGACGGACGAACCGCGGACATGTCGTCACGTGATCAATCCGTCCGCGGACCAGTCCGTCGTGTAAAACGGCCATTATGAGAGCCCCAGCCTTTTTACCTGCTCCACGAGTGGTAAATTTAGCGCACTACTACGCTTCTCACGCGCCCAAAGTCTTCCTGAAAATGACTGATTTAGTGGTTTTTAATGACGCTTAGTAAGTTTCTAATTGGAACCATATGTCTATTTTCACTAATTAAAAAGTTTACTGGTATTTTTAGTTAATTGGCAAATTAATTAGTAAGTATCGCGCATTTTCTGACGTCCGCCACCACGAGTAATGCGGTACCGAGAAAATGATCCCTTTACCTCGAATAGAATAATTTTAGGAATTTCTTTTGTCACTCTTACGTGAAACACCCTGTATGAAAGGCTAGTGACGTCGCAAGCTGCCGTCGCCGCGGCAGCTTGCGCGACAGTAATCATTACCGAGAAACCTAAGTGGTGAGCGCAACGTGCTTCGCACTGTTATCAGGGGCGCCTTATCATCAATTATGTGGTTCGGATGCTTGTTTTGTGCTTGCTCTTTACGGAAACGAATGCTGTGTTGTATGTTGTATGCGTGACATGCACTTTTTGCTTCAATCGCTGTAAGTTTCTTTTTTTCCCCGTGAGGACGCCGACATGAAAAAAATTTGACCAACGGGTCATATACCGCTTCGCTGTAGAGCTGGAAGGAGAAAAACGGAAAGGTTTCGGCCACAGACGTGCCGACCCGGTTAGATAAAAAGAAAAAAAAAAACAAATCACGTGGAGCACAGCAGGTGCACAAAAAGAGGGGAATGAAGGCGTTTTACAACGGATATAAAACCAATTTGGAACCTAGACTTGGATGTGAAAAAACAAGCAATAAAAAAAAACGTTTAAACATTTCAATGTTTTAATATGTAGCTTTTATCTTCTTTGACTGGGAGTGTATTTTATGCTCATGCCGTGTAGCTCTCCCTCAAGTATTAAACACCGCGACTCATTTTATTAAATGGTATTAGTGTTTTGATGCAGTTCCACCTCAGACGTATAATTTTAATACGCCTCTGATCGTGTATTCTCGTTTGTTTCTTTTTTTCGTGCCAAGCTGAATAGAACATAAAGCCCGCGCATGAAGTATAGCTCTCGTTTTGCGTTTCATCGTGCCGTCACTAAAGGTTCAAAACAGCGACGGTAGAGGTCATCCCATCTCTTCAGGAAGAAGGCGGACATGTATCGTACAGTTCAGAACATATGCTTCGCAAAATAACGATATAAATAAACGTTGCAACGTTTCTGGAAGACCTAGGGGATCAATCAACTACAGAATTTCTTCAGAACCCGAGAACCCCTAAAGTGTCCGTATGTTTTGACAAAATTTAGTTATTTATATCTTCTGTTCTTTCTTCACTTTTTATTCTTCTTGTTGGTTCGGCGCTTGTTAACTGTATATTTGCCTTTCGTTCAATTAGTTTCTCTTAAGGCTTGCTTGTTTTCTTTAAGTACGCAAGTAGGGCACCCATGTAAACCATTACTTTGTTTGGCTCTAGAGTTAATCGAGCACGTAGATTATGATAGCGCGTAAAAAAGAAACGTCGAAGAACTCTTTCGAGCATCTTTGTGATTCATTATCAACTGACTTATTTTGACTTTATATTAAATTACATTGGTGTACAATAAACCCCACTGTCTTAGATCGTTCAATCATTACTTCGCGACCAACACATGAAATTTAATAAAAATAAAACTTTGAAATCTTTAACCACTTTCTTAAGAATAATAAGACTAGCTAAAAGATTAACGTTCAACTTCTCCATAAAATAAAGTGAAAATGATTGGGATCACTTGTTTGATAGTTCAGCGACTTGGTTTTTGGTTTTAATCAAAGTTGAGGCGAGGTGCGGAAAAAACTCTAGACTTCGCTGTGACAAGTGGGAGTGGCGAAATTCAGTACCAGATACTACGTTATCTTTTTCAGTTTAATTTTAGAGCAGGAGCAGAAAGTTTCATTTCACGCCTGAAGTTTCTGATTGTCTACGGTGTCACGTTTCTTGCAGAGGATTGTTTTTCGGACTAAAAGAATTAAAGTTGTTTCGAAACTGCCCGCTCTCCACGTGTACCCACAGCGCACGTTGCCGTGTTACATCAATAATGCATCGTTGACTAACGGAACTTCTGGTGCAGACGAGAATATATGGTTCTACAAGAATACAAAATACGCAAGCACGGGTTTCCATCTTATGCTTCCAAGTTGATCGTATCGAGTTGTCTGGGATTCCGGCCGAGACGCTACATAAATCAATTGCAGCCATATTTCATATAGTTATACGTCCCTCGCGGCTGGCTCGACGGTGTCTATATCTGGGGAAACTAGATCAATATGAGAACTTGTCAGGGCTACATTCAAACAAATAAAAAAATAAAGGCCGTACGTTTACTTTTTTCCAGAACAAGAAATAGCCAATCGCTTCGTGCAGTAGAAGCATCCCAGCGAATGATGAAGTTCAGAATACGCTTAGGCGCAAGAACGAGTGCCCTGGTAGCGCAAGTTACCGCCCGTTATGAAGGGCACAGCCGTTAGCATCGATTCACCCATCCATATCCCTTCGCGCAGCGAAATTTTTAGATATAACAGTATCGTCAGCTTTGTCGTTCCTCGAGACTCTGTGCTTTGCAAGAAAACGAACCCAAATAGTTTTCTGTTTGTAAAGATTGTGTTCAGAACCTGGTTCATATACCCTGACTGCGTCCACATTGAAGCTAAGACGACAGAGCCCGTAGGTATCAGTTAAGAGAAATCAATAATACGAGCTTGCCGTATCAGCAAAATCAACCTCAAAGCTTATTTCTAGGCTTTGTCATCATTGAAGCTACGGGGGCCTAGCCTGTGGATATAAATTAAAGCTTTTAATGCGAGTGCAATAACTGTCCCATGGAGCGAACCGGCATTATCAGCTCTTGAAGCCGCGCCAAATGGCACCTAAATTCCCCTGTCCCATGGAGCTAAACCTGTAGTCTGTAGCAGCGAAATGGAGAATAAACTCCCCTTGCCTGGCGCGCTCCCTAGTTTCAAGGAACGCCACTACATGGCGCTGCGGGCCCCTGCGCCGGTAAAAGGAACCCGATGGCGCGCGCTCGGCCGATTCTGCTCTTCTGGGCGCCGACGGACATGGCGCCGCCTCAAGCATCTACATCGTGGGCGGCCGCAAGAGTCCGCGGAACAGTCCGCGGCGTTTAATTGGGCATTCATGCTTTCGCACTCACAACTCATAAGAAGTGCTTAGGTGTCCTCTTTGTTCAGTGCTGTGCCCATAAACTAGTCATGTGGTAGCGTAGTAGCGGTGAGAAGCTCGCTAGGGGCGCTTCTGTATCCGACGCGGGTTACAGAAGCGCCCTAGCTCTTCTGTAATCTAAAACATAACCCACGCGGTTACGTTTTAATTTCATAGTGCATTGCACGTACATGCGCCAGCAGGAAAAGTTGAATCCTCACTCTGGGTTGTGAAAAACTTCCATCAGGCGGTGATACCCAAACTTCTCGCTGCGAATATGGAGCCGAGCACTAAGGATTAGGTATCAGTTGGCATTTTCATGCTTGATTTCACTTGCGTGTATTTATGTTCTGGCACATCTGTGTGTTTTGTGTATATGTTTGTGCTCTCTCGTCTGTACCGTTCACTGCGTAATACGCGCGTATTCAACGACCACACGCGCGTGGGCGTGCGTATTTTTGTGCTAAGTTACTATCAGGAGGTAAAGACGGGACCAGAGCGCGGCAAATCCTTGGCGCTGACATGGGCGGTCCCGAGGAAAAAGAACGAGAAAGAGAGCGACACAAGGGCGGAGAAAAAATTCAGACGAAAGGAGGCGTGTTCGTTTTGCCGCGACGAGTTGAAGTTGCTCGAGCGCTTGTCAACTTTACTTAGCTTTACACAGTGCGCGATTCTGGTGTTTTCAAGCAAAGTAAGATAAAAAAAGAACAAGGTACAGGCCTCGCAGGTGATATTTTGTTATTTCGTTGTGCATATTAGGACGTCGCCAGCGATATATGGGACCATCGGGACCGCCAACTGGGACCACCGATGTCCGCGTGCACGCCCCGCCGTTTCCATGCAGCCCCAGTGCATTGTACTTTTTCCTCTGGATTATTTTATTAACTCTATGGGTACTACGTCGGGCTTCATTAACTGTAACACGCAAACTACAGAAGCCCCTCACCACCAGCGCCACCTAGAAGGTACTTTCCGAAACACTGCGGCAGCTCGGTACACTGAAAAGCACTATTTCACGCCGGAATCACAGCCAGATATGTATCACGTTCCGTTGTTGAAGAACACACAATATGTGGCGCTGGCATGCAGCAAAAAGACTCCACCGGTCATGTGTTTCAGCAAACAAAGCGCTGCATAATACTTCCGCGAACAACTCTCGTCCATGTTTGGTGTGTGTGCCGCTTGGGGCGTTTCGGAGACCCACCAACGCTGACGTCATGGTCAGGCCTTATCTTATAGCTGGCATTGACACGGGCCAGCAAGCAAGTGCGTTGCTACTGCCAGGCTCCAAATATACTCTCGACTCAAAGATTAGCCTCTACCGGAAGCGTATTCGGAAAAGATTGTCAATTAAGTCAACGGGCCGATTTCGGTACTCTGCATGATGGGCACGTCTTTTTATGGACGACACATCGACCGGTTTACGGGAAGGAAAGGGGGGGGAGGGTTGTATTATGCAATGCAAGCATGGCGCTTTGCATTGCCTAATGCCACAGCGCAAACTTCATTTTTACGTCTAAACGGATGTTCCGCCTCATCATTCGTTGAGCTGATTTCCTCGATCGCGATGATTGGCTCTTTTAGTGTTTTGCGGGTAAGTAGACGCGCCAGCATTTCTTAGAGTGTAGATACACATCTTGTGCACAAACATTTTCACCACACAATTGATACAATGCATTCAACACAGATCACACACAAATACGACGAACACGCGTGACACGTTTACTCTAATCACTCCAATCGCTAACTCCCTTGACTGCCCATGAGCCATTTTATTCTGACCATTTAAGTGCGTAAACTTGTCATCGTGTATCACCACGTCAGTGAAAAATGTTACAAATATACCGCTATTTTCGCACCAATATCCTTCCTCAACAAAGTTTTCAAACGAATCAAGGCTTCTATCTCCTAGTAGAAAACAAAGGTAAACATGACAATCATTTGCGACAGTCGATAAAAGAACCTCCCCCACCGGTTCCCAGCATCCATGTATTGGCTTCCCCGCATAGCAGCCGCAAGAGCAGCTTTCTCGTCGATCACGGCAATCAAGAATTAAAACGAATGCGGTCGCCGTCCGCGAAAGATTGCTTCCTTGTCGTCACCCGTGGCGAACAAAGGCTGCTAATTGACAACGAGTACGACGGCAGCTGCACTCCTTTCGCGCGTTGCGCGACATTGAAGTGCACTCAAAATAATACCCCATGCAACTCGCATCTTAATTTGTGTGTAGTCAACTCATGCGTGCTCGTGTTTCTGGTGAAGATATAAGCAAATTCTAAAGACTCGTAGAATGCCAAAACATTTTTTTCATTAGGCCTAAAACGAGATGCACTATTTACGACGTACATCAACGGTTGTGACCGTGCACTGTCACGACCAAAGACAGCTCAATCAGAATCATTCAACC
>JAZHYW010060224.1:0-29288 GCA_037355805.1 Ixodes ricinus | reverse complement strand
TTGCTCCGTTAGAACGAGCTCTAAGCTTATTCGGCAACATAATAAAACTGTAGACACGGAAACAAAACGGACATACACAACACCGTCTTAGTGTGTACGTCCTTTTTGTTTCAGTGTCTCCGGTTTTATAACGTCGCCTAATATTCACCAGCTCACCTGCGCCCTCAATCGTCTTTCGTGTAAGCTTATATTTTCGCCCTGCGCATGTGTCTTCGCTTTGCCTAGCAATTTATAGAAGGACCCCTGTCAAGGTCAGAATTCAGAGTTCGATGTTCCCCCGGTTCAGAATTCGATGTTGCACGCCAAGTCTCGTGCCGCTCATCGTATTTCTTTCCCCTCTGTTTCTTCTTCGACATTTATTGTTTCTAGTGCTCTGCGCGTTGCGCCGCACAGCGGCGCAACGAGCAGAGGCACCGATTTGTTTAGTCTCTCCCCGCGATATAGAATGGCCTGAGGAGAGCCCTGCCAGTCAAAAATCTCGGACGCCATGCCTAAACTTAGGAAGCTCTCCGATTTATCTCTAGGTGTCCTCCCCTATCTAGCTTTTTGATGTCATCGTGTTTTGGCGCTCATTATTAGGCTTAACAAACCTTCGGTTAAAGCCTCCACGTCTCTCTCCGGAAGGCCTCACCCTCTAGCAACCACTGCCCGGACATGGGTGGCTTTATTAAAGTTTTTCTCTCTCGCTCTCTCTCTCTCTCTCTCAGTATCGACTCATCTCTTTCATTCTGTGTGTTTCTGTACGTGTGCTCGTGTGCGTGTGTGAATGTATGTGTATGTATGCGAGCTGTGCGTGTGCGCGTGTTTTGTGTGCATGTGCATGTATCTGTGTGTGCGTGCTTGTCCGGCGAGCATGTTTGTGCGTCTGCATGTATGCGTACGTGTGTGTGCGTGCTGTGCGTGTGCGCGAGTGTTTTGTGTGCATGTACATGTATGTGTGTGTGAATGCTTGTGCGTGAGCATGTTCGCGTCTGTGCATATATGTGTGCGTGCGTGTGTGAGTATGCGTGTGTGTGTGCGTGTCTGTACACTTACTTTTCGAAAAAGTTGTATATAGAACTGCCGCAACAAGCCCATCATTCACGCTGCGAATTGACCTGTTTTCGAAAACACATTTTTTCAAGCTGCGCCGCAAAATTCGCACAAAAAAAACAACAACACAATAAACACTACGTGTTTACACCTGCTCTTTGATATATTTGAACATGTCAAACTCGAAACATTGTGTGCACCTCCGGGTGTATTTTTACGTCGGTCAACGTAAATGCACTCTGTTTCCGTCAACATGCATGCCCTTAATGACGCAGAAAGAAATGATAGCGATCAGCGAACTGTTATTTATAACGGCAGTTGTTTTCTCCTGTGATTCGACAGTGACTCTGAGGTCTTTGTGAGTAACTGACCGCCTGATGACCGATCAGTCGTATTTAAGCTGTTCTGATGAGCTATAGAATGATGGCGCAGGCGAGATAAATTTAGACGGTTGCTCGTCGTTCCTGCTCATGCCTTGCCAAGGCTGTGCTCTTAATGGTGATTTGATTATCTACAGAAACTCATTTCCGCCCGAAGGAATTATTACTGAAAGTAGAAGGTCATATATGAGCGTAAAAATGAATCGCTTCAATCATTCCGATTCAAGTAGCTAATATAGAATAGATTTCCAATAGCTGTAGTTAACCCCACCCCCCCCCAAAAAAGAAAGGAAGACAAGAAAAGGAAGCCACAAGGGTTATCAATGATATCGAGCAATTGGAAAGCTACGAATTGAGACTTATATCTAGCAAAGTTCAGGAAATAATCGTAAAAACACAAAAAAACACGTAATTTACTTTTAAGTTGAGCGCGTTGGTACGGTTGATTGACGTGACGAAGTATTTCTTACATTTAATTTTGTATTACGTTTTTATTCAAATAATTAACCATCGATATTTTTTTTTCACGAACATCAATAAAATATTGCCTCCGTATTTTCCCAGTACTCTTAGAGGTGCCCTAAGGAGGTTTCTGAGATCGCCTAGAAATGGCGATAATTCACTTTACTGGCTCTTAGCATCATAGATATCCATAAATGGTGAAGACACGCAACCAATTTCCTATTAAAAAAAATGAAAGATTGCAACACGCCGAAGTCATCTCCGGCGATGAGAGGAGCTTGTTCCGAAACCAGGATCACTGTCAGCCAATAGCAAGCGAATAGTCCTCGCGCCTCCGACCGGTGGAACCGCAGAGTGATATCTCGAATGCGCGCGGCTCTTTACCCGTACAGCCCGGACTACGATTCAGCCCAGCGAGCGCGCGATTGAGAGCTGACGACTAAACACAACAATCCCGCAAAAGCAAAACAAAAAAAAGCGTTTTGTGTTGTTTTTGACATGGTTATTGCATTATTACGATCCTTCTTTTCCTTTTGACTACCCTCATTTCCTCTTATCGTCTACAAAAGCATACACATTTTGTAGTAACAGCGTTTGCAATCTCAGCGAAATATCGCGTTTTCATTGGTCAGACGTCGTCCTGGCTGCCGGAACAATGCTCCTTCCATCGCCGTAGATGACCTCAGTGTGTTCGATCTTTGATCGCTTTTTTTTGATATGGGAAATCGGCTGCGCATCGTTAATATATTCATGGATTTCTAGGAAGCTAAGTGCCCGCAGAGTGAGTTATCGCCCATATTCGGGCGAGCTCAGAAACCTCCTCGGGGCACCTTTAAAACTGTCCGTGAGCATACTTTCCCACAGAGCACTGGCAGAGCCATATTACCGAACCCTACGGGAGGAGCTCGGTGAGCGACAAGTACAAAGATATATTTAGAAAAAATAAAGTTAAGACGACACCGAGCATGGCGTGAGAAACGCCATTCGTATAGTGTCACAACCTATATAGACATCATTTCTTGCTTTTTTTAACATATTTTAGGACCTGTCATTCGCTGAGGGTTGCACTACTAATACGTCATACAAAGGAGTCTGCGGACATTGCCTGGGGCGTGATTCTTCCTTTCATGACAGTCTTCTCACATTATTCATAGGTAAACTGTCTGAAGACGTGCTCGAAGGATACAAATTTATGAAGCAGTTTTACTTCGAACATGCGCGATGCGCGTGCGCAGATAATAATCTCATCATGTCTGTAGAAAACACCGTGTCCTTTGTATGATAAATGAGCAGTGTACATACAAAAAAATGGCCGTATTTTTTTTGAATTTTACGCTAGCGGATTTTTTTTTCTTTTTTTACATATATTTCTCTCTTCAAATAGGCAAGTATTAAAACTTCCAACTTTTTTTGGTCTCGTTATCAACTCTCTTGGGCAGGAGTCACTTTTTGGCATTTTCTCCGCAGTGACTCGATAACAAATGGGTCGATTGGACACAGAGCAAGCGAATGATTTATGCACTAACTTCGCACCAAACTCATCCGTGTGCAAAAAAAAACAAAAAAAAAAAAAAGTCGAAAATTGTTACACGATATTGTTTTGTGCTCGCTGTCGCATGTCATTGAAGTTGACCGTTATAGCAAAGCAATTATAGCGAGTGTCTTTCTAGTGTGGCTTTATTAGTTTTATGCGACGGAGTTTATTTTTTTCTAGTGCATGAATATGGTCGGTTAATGTACGCACGAGCCTCTACATTCTTGTTTTGTTTGCGTTTAGAAGCATGTGGATAAGCATTTATAGGTGAGTGGTTACGCTGGTAAATGGGAATTTGTTTTTCGCTTTAATTTGATGGTGTTTTGTTGCTTCATGGGATGTGTTGTTATGTATTAATGGGATAAATAGTTGTGACTGAATAGAAAAGCGTAATGTTTATAAATGACGGGCATAATGTTCTCACACTACACGCTGCAAATTGGATCTGCGTAAAATGGAAAGTCTAAGAAAATCGCTCGCTCTTCTTGATCAGAAATATAAATAAAAAAAAGATGGCGGCATGAGGGGACTTTATTTTTTAGGGACCTCATCGATCATTTTGGTTAAAAAATACAAAATTTTAATTGGCTTCAAATATGACTTTTATGGCTACCATTTCGGAACGTTTTTCTTCCTATATTTCTGATTCTATATTCTCAGTGAAACATAAGTAATAACGTGCAAAATATGGCTTGCAATTACATTATTTGTATGTCTGACCATTAAGGGAAGAATATATGACTTCCGTACCTCGGTTACTAGTAGAGTGATACACTCGCTGTTGATAACATGACTATAACTTTTAGATGTATATCATTTTTATCTAAACGTTACCTCAAAAGGTATTCAATAGAAATGAGAAGAATTGAATGGCTCGATAGCTCCACACCGAACGTCATTGCATGTTGCTTTAAAAGACAGGTACGCTTTCGAATTACTCCTGAATGTACATATTAGCAGCAACAGCGCGTAATAAACAAGGACAAATGAGAGGACACATAGAAAGACAAACACAGCGCTGACAAAAACTCACGTTTCTTCTTCTATTTCTTTGTATAAGCAATACACGGTATAAAAACACAAGAAAAAATAAAACACCCTGAAAATCTTTGCTATTACGCTAACTCCTTCGCCAAGTAGTATAGTTCTTTGGCAGATAACGAAACGGAAGGGGTGCTCTCACAGCTGTCGTCGAGTCGCGCGATCTTCACGGTTTCAATAATTCTTTTAATCAAAGGGTAACCATTCCGCCCTACCACAGTGCATCTTGTGAACTTGGGATCACAACCACAGTCTCTGCTGTAAATCCATAGTTGGCCAGAGACAGTATTTTTTTACAGCGGAGCTGTTAAGGGCTAGTTTCCCCAAAATCGTGTCCCCCGCAAAAAAAAAAAAAAAAATGAAGACATTAAACCCTGGACACCTACCGCCATCTATGAACGACGACGGCAAGCCACGCTAAAGGCTGCCGCTCGCGTTGCCGGGGAAAGGCTGCCGCTCGCTCATAGATGGCGGCAGCCTTTCCCTCTGGCTTGCCGACTTGCGGCCAGCCATTACTTTCCATTGTACAGCTTCGCTGGTCTTCCTTGTTTACTAGAGTGAAAAGTCTGAAAGTTTTTTTTATTGTTTTAATGATTTTTTTGCCGATCGTGAAGACATCTGGTCGTTTGTATGAAGGGCTGTTTGCCACATGAGAGAGGTATAGATTCTATGCCTCTCTCATGTGTATAGAATATACCACTTCTGTACGCTGAACAAAAAAAGTTCGGTGTTTTTCTGTCCAGCTTTGTCCTAAGTTGACTGCGTTGTTTACTTGTTTACATAAACTATCTCAGCTTGTTTAGGTGCCGAAAAAACTACATTTACTTAACCCGTTTTGCTATCTTTTCTTATGTTATGCGATATCTTGTGTATATAAAGCATCACTACCTGACTCTTTGTTTCTTAACGGTTTTTCGTTATTCCAAACTTTTACCTTCTTGAAAAGCCTCTCGACTACATATAATAAAAGTGGGGCTAGGTATTCTGAAGACTGGAGCCTTGGGAGCTGCGCATCGAAGCTTACTTTCAACGAAATGTGGGCAGGATTTTCTCAAAGCATTGGTTAGGCATAGATTAAGTATGCTTAATTTAATTAACTTTTACTGCGGCGATTGGTAATAAAAGAGTGGTTATTTTGCTCTTGGTTCATATGACTAACATACATGATCTTTCTGCAACAGCATTATAAGGTCTAAAATCTTATGGATCCCTCGTTTGGTAACTCATGAGTTATTTCCAACGGATTTAAACTGGTTCTGAAACTAGAAAACACTTAGTAAACTGCCAGGAAGAAATTATTATCATCACAATGTATAGTAATAAAAAATCATATGCAAAGTGAAAACGTTTATCCACTAAATTAACTATAGGCGACCCATAATAATCCTGTTGAAGTGTTCAAGGCATAGGTCACTGCAAATTGGGGCTGTGCACGACCTAATGCAAACATTTTTCAGAAAGATATTACCATCCGTTGTGACAGAGGTACATCGAAGATAAACCGTGAGCAAATCAGGAAAGCTACCCTGAAACACGACTGAGGCATTGTGAAACGCAATGGTTCCAAACGTGTCAATGCAATCTTCCGCACACGTCAAAAGTGGTTCTTGGGGAATGGAACAGTAATGGCCTCGGACATCCACTTAACGCGCCTTATAGCCTTTGTCACTGTGCGAAGGTAAAAAGTGAGGCGAAAAAAAAATTGCCTCTCGCTGAACTTAAGGTAGGTGGATTTCTCCATTAACAAGAGCAAAAACCTCCGTTTCGAACTATTCTTTAGTGAAAAATCTTATAAAGAGAAAGTTCCTTTAAGAGTCACCGTTTCAAAGAAGGGTACTTGGCAGAAGGCTCTGGCCTCTTACTTGCAAGAGAAATTCAGTCTTCTTACAGCGGATGATCAGTTCCTACTCAAGGACACAAATGATGTCATAGGTTTCCTTACCCAACACAGTGACAAAAGTTCCCATCGATGTCGAAGATCTTTGCTCTTACATTACTCAAGAACCGCTTTTAACGTGTGCATAAAATTTGTATTAACACGTCTGAAGTCGTTCCGTTTCAAGATACATCAGGCGTGTCTCAGGGTAATTGCCTTCAGTTACTCGTGGTTTATTACCTTTGCCACATTGGATGGTAAAATCTTCCTGCCAAAGGAAGGAGATTGCATTAGGTCACGTAACGAACAAAAACATTGGGTTGTGTGTATGCTTATACAGCCTGAACTTAGTCTGCCTCAACAAGCGACTTGTCTCTCAGCTGTAGATGAGCAATTTAGCCAGTGCAGTACAACCGCTAGCCTGGGGCCTTTAACGTGCACCACGGAGTAGTGATACACGACCGCACGCCGGTACGATGGTCATTCAGATCGAGACGGGCAGGAAGGGGGATTGAACCCCGGATCCCTGGATTCTGCAGCGCGAGCTTGGGTCAAGCATATTGCCCCCACTCTCAGTGGGCTATTCGCGTCTCCAACTCGTTGCTCGCCCTCTCGCGGCGGAAGCGGGAAGCGCCTCTAGTGAGGGTCCCCAAATTCTCAAGCTCAGCGGGCACGGCAGAACTGCTCGCGATCATAGCTCGCGAAATGTAATTTTTGAACGCAAACAACACTCTACACTGTCCCAATGTAGCGCTGCAGCCGGTATGGGGTCGTGCCTTTCTATAAAGAGAGTCTTAGTATTGAATATAAAAGCAAACGCAAGCGCCGTGCGTTTGCGTGAGAGTTGCGTGCTCCCCACTGTGTATGCGCGCCGTCGCCATGCGCCAATCAAAGACTGCAAATTTGTTCTCCGCGCACGGGCAGTGTGAAACGCGCAACGTTAACGCAAACACACAGTGCTTGCGTTGGCTTGTATGCGCAATAAAAAACTCTTTACTGTTTCACCGGTTTTCCAATGCCAACGAAACATGCTGCAGTGACCAGACGTGCAAGCGGGTAGGCGCTCTTTCGAATTGGTAAGGCTAAGATTGGCAAAACAACGGTGCCTAAAAATTAAAGAAAATAAATGTTCTGAGAAACTTTGTAATTAAAAAAGAGATGAACGGAATTCCTCGTTTGTATTTTTGGGCATTTGGTCCGGAAGGATTGGCGGCGAATTTGGAAGTTTTGCCGATTGTCTAAAGTCGCGACTTTTATAGCACCATATGCTTTACTCACAATTACTGCCATTAAACATGGGTTTCTCAGACTAGCTAGAGTTTTTTCATTTATTTAATACTATTTTCATTTTTAACTTCTTCATTAAAATGCTGCAATTGGTACCAGTGATGATGATTTTCAAACTTTCGATTGCCATAGTTGTTGGCGCGTTTGAAATTAGGTCATAAGCGACAATTTATAATATAGGTTGAAAAATTACGTAGTAAAATATATTAATTGTGTTATAATTAACACAAATCGCGGTAATATAGGCCACATCCCAATACAATAATACATCATTTAACCATAATAGCCTTTACAGAAAAAATCTCACCGTTTTCCTTTTTATCATACGAAAAACTCTGACATCGTTATCAAGATAGACAAACACTGGATTCATATAAAGTCCTATGCGTCACGCGTTGCCTTGAAAACACACACACACACACTTTTGTTGTCTAACTCGAATCTCTTGTTGTTCTTATTTAGTGAGAAGAGCGTTTCTTAATTTATGTTTTGTGAACATATTCTAAACTCATAACCCGTGACGATATTTTGTAAAATTTGGATTGATTATGTTATTCTTGTGTTTAGAATAAATGCTAAAGCAATTAATCATCTAAATGGTCAAAAACCAATTAAAGAACCCGGAGTTCATTATTTTACACGACAATTATCTTAGTAAAAAAAACATCAGCAAGAACACAGGAATATCAGCGCTGAGTTTTTCAACAAATACATAATTTTGATAGCTCTAAGGTGTATGAAACTGAACTCTGCGAAATATTTTCAAGTATCTGGAAGGGACACGTATGTCACAAGATAAAGTTTCCGCGAACCATTTTTTTTAGTTCGATAATTACATCGTGAGACACATCTTGAATGAGAAAAGAAACCGAAATTATCACCTCTATCGAGAAATTCAATCCAAAATAGAAGTTTTCCCTGCAGACAGTTAGGTGGAGTCTCGAATATCTTGCGCACCTCACCTTTATTATTATAGGCCGCCCAGTTAGTTCAGCAGTTTAAAAAATGTTCGTTTTGTAGGTGCTTTTTTTTCTCTTATAATCTTAAACTAAGAGAATAATCATATCTAGCTAACAGTTTTCGAAGTTCTCTCTAGCTTTAGAACAGCTTTACATCCGTGTGAAATAACTCACGAGTTACCAAACGAATGACTCGTAAGATTTTTAGACCTCAGAATACTGTCGCAGAAGGATCAGGTATGTTAGTCATATGATCAAAGAGCAAGCAAAACCAATCCCTTATAACCAATTGGCTCATTCGAAGTTAATTAAAAGAAGCAAAGTTAATCTATGCCTAACCAATGCTTCCAGAGAATCCTGCCCACGTTTGCTGCAAGTAAGCTTCGGTGCGTAGTTCTCAAGGCTTCAGTCTGCAGGATGCCCAGCCCCTTTTATTATCTGCAGTCGAAATGCTTTTAAAGAAAGTAGACGGTCGTATTAATGCAAAACCCTTAAAAGACAAAACGAAAAACAAAATCTGGTAGTGATGCACTATATACACAAGATATTGCATAATCTAAAAAGGACAGCAAGACGGCTTAACGCAAATGTTGTTTTTTCGGTACCTAGCAAGCTGAGTACTTTATGTAAGAAAGGTATGCACACTCAATCTAGAACAAAGCCGAAAAAAAACCGACTTTTTTGTTCCGTGTACAGAAGGAGAAGTGTATTCTATACCACCAATGATACCACTCCCATCTGGTAAACCTTAACAATCGGCTGCGAGAACATCATAACAACAAAAGAAATACGTCTCTGGCTATCTAGAGATTCGAAGCAGTTGTGATCCCTAGTTCATCGCCGTGGTTGGGACCCCCAGTTCACAAGATGCGCTGCGTCGGCGTGGAATGGCGACCCTCTTATAGACCTCATGCGAAATATCTTGGTGGTCTGACAACACCGAAGGCGTCGCCATTTTAATGTTTGCAAGCGTCGTCGGTACCGAAGCACGGTGGAGGCATCGGATACAACCGTATGGGGAGTGTGCGATGGCGGGGCAGCTGTTTTTTTCGCCTTCCGGCCATGGAATGTGGGCGAACGGTTTAAACAACTGTTCGTTCACATTCCTTGCGCTCAACGTGCCTTTCGTAATGCGCTCGGGCGAGTTGTTGCCTCGGACGGGTCGGACGCTTGGGCCCTGGTTTCTTGCGATGCACTGCTGACACGTACACTAGTGACGTTCTAATTTGTTTTCATCGCCTTTCTAGTTTTTTTTGTTTTCTTTTTGGCGGCTGGTTCGCAGATTGTTTTTACTTGCAGGCACCGGCCTGCTGTCTCAAAAACTGGCAGGTAAGCAAAAGAAACAGGAAGGGCTGTTTCAGTTCATATTGTCCGCGATAGTACAGTGGGGTGCGGTTTGAATGCGACCGCGCGGTTCGGTCACGAGCGCTGGTCGATCTATCTTCACTCGGTAAACAAGCACCCACAGCACACATCTATTTCTCTAAGCCGGGGCAGAAAACAGAAAGGGAACAACGACACGTTTTCCTCGACCAGCTTAAGCCTTCCGCGTAGGCCTCACGACCTTCGGCATGTGCGATCGCATCCAAATCGCTCCTGCCACCGAACTTACGTAGTAGTAGTTTGCATGCGAGGAAAACGAAGTTATTAAAAATCTGTATCATTCCCCACTATACTTTGCGAGTGTTCCTGCTTTGACAAGAGTGGGAGATAGTCTGTCGAAAACATCTAACTCAGCCGCGAGGTCGCCCTGCACGGAGATAACATGAGCTATTTTTTGTGGCCTTGCATTCCAGTAAGAGTCGCTACTCCGACTGTATGTTCATCCATTTCGACAGACTCCTTGTCACTGTGCAAGCACAATGCCCCGCACACCCTTAAAAACCCTCCATCAGCGTGCCTAAGAACACTCGGACCGGCGGACGAGCAGTATGAATCGACTTCACGCACCGCTTCTTCAGAACTTTCCGTCTGCTTCGTTAACTGTTAAGAAAGCAAACTTCGTGCCACATACCTTGTTTCCATTGGTGTTTGTGATACCGCGTTGCTTGCACAACGGCACGCAGTAGTGTACAGCATTTTGACGGCCACGAATGGAACGGTTGCATACGCACGCAGAACCGACCGGCTCTGCTTCTCGCCACCATTAAAATGGCGGCCGAGCTTCTTTTTGAGTTCACCAGATGGCGCAGCTAATTTCGCATTAGATATATTGGAGAGAGTAGTGAGGCCGAGAAGATCGCGCGATTGGCAGACTAATATGTCAGCGCCCCTTCCGTTTTATTCTCTGCCGAAAAACCGTACTAGATTGCAAAGTAATGAGCGTAATTAGCAAAAAGTTTTTGGGTGTTTTTTTATTTTTTTGTATACCGCGGTCCTGGTTTATAGAAAGAAGTAGACGAAGAAACGTGAGTTGTTAGTCAACGCTGTGAATGTCCTTCTATGTGTCCTCTATTTTTGTCCTTGTTTATTATGCGCTGTTATTACTTATCTGACCTCTCACAAACTCGCTCAAACTTCCATCCTGAATGTAAATGGTTACAACAAATGCAATCCGTACCGTGCAGTTTACTTCCACGTAGCGTTCTCGTTTTTCGGCGGACGCCAGGCGTGCCTATAAGCAGGTATAATCGGTGAAAGGTGACGTGTTCTGGGGAAGCTTCCTGCCCTCTCTCCACACTAGCAGAGCGAACGCTGGAGCGAAGGAGACCTCTCCAGCGTCCAATCAGCTAGGGTGGAAAGAGGGAAAGAAGCTTCCACTTTTTTCTTAACCTCTCAGCAGTTATAGAGACGTCGTTCCTTACACCACAGAGAGAATATCGCCTATTTTCTCCCAGGTTCCCAGTGAAAATATCCTTTCGAAACTGCTTGGAAGACCCGGTAGACTACAAAAGCAACTATTTTTGTTCTTAATTTTTTTAATGATATTTTGCGACATATTGCCGTTGTTACACGAATAAGTCTGATAGTGTTGCTGCTTCTTCATAGGAAGGCAACTTGAAAGAAGTTCGCTCTACAGTACGGTGTTACCAGGAATTCGTTTTTTCTTTTTCTGATTACAGGTGATTGCGACTTTCATTATAGGTTTTAAAAGTGACACACGCTCTTTATATACAAGTCCAGACAGTTCATCTGACATAAGAAAATAAACGCCGTTCTACAGTCGCCCATTCAAACGAGTTTGATCCATATAGTGCAGGTAGGACGGTGGGGTTGAAATTAATGAGACCGTATGAAAGAAACTTTCCAGCGAATCATTTTTATTTTTAATGTATTAGATGGCATACAAATTCACCCAGATGCAGAACAAAACCAGAATTTGCAAAGTCCACGTCTTAAAATTTATTTTGAAGATATTTTGTTTTCCTCAGTTAGAAAGGCAAAATGAAGGACCTTAAACCAAGCTAGATCATTTATTAAAATATTCCTCTTTTTATGCATTAATTTCATATTTCATGTTTTTCCTTTTTCAGCGAACATCAGCTTTTTAGTTGAATAGAACATTTTTGACTGCGCTATAAGGAACACTGCATTCAAACATTTTTGACTGCACTATTCGCGACTCTAGCAAAACGGACGCCACCAAGCGGTAAAACCGAGAACCAGCCGGAACCGGTCGCTTTGCGCCTCTCCGCGTCTCTGGCGACTTTCGCGGACACGTGTTGTCGGCGCGGTGGCGAACAACGTAATTTAACGAAGGTCCGAATAATTCTTAAGTTTGCCTGAGTGTTCGTTAGTGTGGTGAAGCCTCAGTAGATTGTTTCCTTCCATCACGTGTTCGAAAGCCCGTTTACTCCACAACACAAGGTCCCGTGCTCTCGAGTTCTTGGATGGGGAGGAATCACGGAAAAACGTTTTGATTTCTTGTCTGTCTGGAATCACATTCAAAGTGACGACAACTTGGTAACTGATAAGAGGTTTCTTTATAAGGATGTAGAACAGTGGACTGAGGACGACAGATGAGGTGTTTCACTGGAGGGAACACCAATGTTGCAGTCAAGTGTATGGGAAGGTTCGATAGCTGCTTTTCTTGAGTTTGGGTATATTTGATTAGCTTCAAGACTGAGCCGCCCACGCCGGTCGGTGCATTGGCTATTCATCTTGGCTGCTTTTCGCCGAAAACGCCTCTGGACTACACCGAAGGAGTTGGGCTGATTTGGCAATTACTTGATTCCGAAAAACCTGCTCACGGCACACGATTAATGAGGGAAATTGTCTGCTCTCAAAAGGTGGGAGACGCATCTCGCAAAGTTGGAAGCTGTCACGACATTATGATCTATCACGCCTCCAATACCTTTAATATGCCCCCGTCGAAGCCAGCAGCAATATACGTCTACATTGCTCAAGTTGTCCGGCCACAAAAAATACTCAATATCTCCGTTCAGCATTCGAAGTCAAGATCAATGCAGAGAGGTTCTGCGTGAATCTCCGATGAAGACTCTCTTCAGTTTGTCCGCATTCGTCTCCTGTGCTGCCGGCTAGAACCATTTGGATGAATTTAAATAGTATCTCTTTGTCGGTCAAATATGCTTTTATTCAGCAGTTCACCGAATAGCTAGTCAACTAATCTATTATTTCAACCAGAAGAATATACTAATATCGCTTTAGTGGGACATAGTACGTAATGTAATACATAACCCGCATATTCATCAAAATGACTTCTCGATTGCTACTAAAACCTGGATTGAAATACGAGTATCAGCTGCTTAGTGGGGCGCCAGCGGGTTAACATGCTCATTGGCTCAAGAAGCGCTTGCTTAATATTTGTAATTTTCGTGCAGCCGGTGTTGTTGACCGAGCAGACGACTGGGGCTGTTCTTAAACGCGGATCCGCACAAAAGCTCGATTTCGCGGACAGATAAGTCGCATGGTCGAGGCATGCGAGTTAGCTGAAAATTACTCTCGGTGGAACAATTCTGTAGTCATTGCCGCTTTCCTTAGCTGATCCAAACTGGTTAGAGTCTATTACCGTCTGGAGCCCATAGTTTCGGTTTTGAACGAAATATCCGAAACAAAAGTTTGACAGGAAAAGAACAAAAAGCACCGGGAAAACAAAACTATGCTCTGCAAGTTGATGTGCACCGGCTACACTTAACCGTCGCAGTTCAAGTACCTATAAAGTAAGGCATTGAATAAAAGAAAATCTCTTAAATTGAATGAGCCACCCGTTCAGGCGGCCCGGCCAAGCCGACGCGACCTGTTCCCAGCCGCCATGTTTGTTTTGTGGTGGCGCCCCCTATAGGTCCCTGGAGTCGCGAATAAGGGCGTGCGCATAATGAATAAAGGCCACAATAAACATAACGAGGTTGCACATTACAATATCAGAGTGGTTCAAGCTCCGTAAGTAAAGTGGCAACACGCCATCGGGAAAGGTAAGTATTGAGGTGTTCGTAGAAGGAGAAAGACTGAAAAAAGAGAAAAAGTCGGGGCTTCAATCCACGCTGTGGAGGTGGTTGGCAAGCGAAGCTGTGGTATCACCTGCAACGATTGTTCACTGCGCTATACCAAATGATTGGCGAAAGAAAGGTAAATGCACTGTACCAAAACTTTTTATATACAGGGTTTTCATGTAAGAGTGACAAAAATTGCTAAAATTAGTGTATTCGAAGTAAAAGGATAATTTTCTCGGAACCGCATTACTCGTGGTGGCGGACGTCAGAAAATGCGCGAAACTTACTAATTAGTTTGCTAATTAACTAAAATGAGTAATTAACTTTTTAAGTAGTGAACGTAGACATATGGTTCCAATTAGAAACTTCCTGAGCGTCCTCGAAAACCCCTAAATCTATTTTCATAAAGACTTTGAGCGCATGTGAAGCGTAGTAGTGCGCTAAAGTTACCGCTCGTGGAGCAGGTACAAGGCTGACGGTTGCGGTAAGGAGCCGCGGCGATTTTTAGGTCTTTTAAAGGGATACTACAAACAAATTTCGGCGCTTATTTTTCGGTCTATATGTGTCCAAAGGAGCAGTATCACATCAGACAGACCAATATCCTGTTGACAAAGACACGAAAACGAATTTTAAAACGAATTAAACGATTAGCAAAGAGCACCTGGTGGTTGTCGCTAACGCCTCGTTTGTAATGCCCGTCTAAGAACCTTGACAGGGAGTGACGTATTTGTCTCGCCTCCGGCCACGACGAGAAAAGAGGGAAGGAGGAACTCCCTCTTCCCGAGAATCCCTTTGTGTGACCCAGACGCCGCTATTGTTCCTCTAGAAGATTATAGAAGATTAACCCGTCACTCAAAATTCGTACAAAAGCAGCCTCTCGACGTCAGCCTCGCCGTAGCTTTGCTCGTTCCGAGACGAACTACGTCACGATTGCGTTGGATGTCACGTGGTCTCCGCTGGCTGTTCTCCGAGCGCTTGCCAGAGTGGGCCGTTCATAACGAAAAGTACAGCCACCAGGCTCAAAACACAAACGTGCGATTGTCATTTACGGATATTGGGGATCATATTCAACCTATTTTTGAACACGACGGGTATATTTCGAATATCGTTGAAGTATCCCTTTAAAGCCGATTCACACGACGGACCGAATCGCCATTTTCGTCCGCGGACCGTGTATCCACGTGACCAGCACGTCACCGATTCCTGTGATTCGCGCCTCGTCCGCGGACGCGCGGACTGATAAAGTCGAGCGCCTTTTCACTCGCGGATTTTGGCGGGAGATTGACTTGAGAAGCGTTTAGTCTAGCAACAGTACAATGTTTTCTTGTTTTTGGACGATTAAAACAAAAATGACGCATCGTTGTGTATTGCGCGTTTGCTGCTCCATTTTGTCGCTCGATTTTGGTCTCACACATGAAGGAAATTGCAGACACTTGTCCGGCTGACGCGACGCTGGTTCCATTACTCCTCCGGGTCCGTGTCAAGAAGCTCCCGGCAAAACTCGTCTGGCACGCCGCGATAATTCTTTCACGTTTGATCAGTCTTCCATCGAGCGAGACCTCTCGTCAGGCTGTGGTGTACTTGAGTGTTGTGCACGAGCGCGGAGTGCGTGAAGGCATCTCCAAACGCCCCTCCGCGAGCCCAGAACTTCGTCGCGTCTACGCCGAACTCTTCTCGAGTGGGACCATGCCTGTGCCACTGTCATGCACGCTAAGCGCGAAACACATGTACGACGAAACCGTCCGATCCGACGTGCGGACCGCCGGAATGACCTTGGGGGAGAGGTTTTCGTAGCACCGGAGAGCGTTGGAAACCCTCGCCTCCGACCGTCGTATTGCGTGGTCGGACGTCGGATCGGACGGTTTCGTCGTTCATGTGTTTCGCGCTTTAGGTTAGTAGAGCTAGAGGCGCTTCGCGCGGAGCCTGTCACGGTGTTTTGTCTCGATTTGTGCGTAACAGCGGCGAACGATTTTTTATCGCGGTGGCAAACGTCGATTTCTCTCTTGAACGACGGTGCCACAGTGCGATGTTGGAGTTTCGAGGCATTGCGGGATGGCGAACAGGTTCAGTCTGCCGTCGCTGGCGTCTGCTCGTCGTCTCCCTCGTGTGGATGCGCTTGGGAGACGGACGAACCGCGGACATGTCGTCACGTGATCAATCCGTCCGCGGATCAGTCCGTCGTGTGAATCGGCCATTATGAGAGCCCCAGCCTTTTTACCTGCTCCACGAGTAGTAAATTTAGCGCACTACTACGCTTCTCACGCGCTCAAAGTCTTCCTGAAAATGACTGATTTAGTGGTTTTTAATGACGCTTAGTAAGTTTCTAATTGGAACCATATGTCTATTTTCACTAATTAAAAAGTTTACTGGTATTTTTAGTTAATTGGCGAATTAATTAGTACGTATCGGGCATTTTCTGACATCTGCCGCCACGAGTAATGCGGTACCGAGAAAATTATCCCTTTACCTCGAATAGAATAATTTTAGGAATTTCTTTTGTCACTCTTACGTGAAACACCCTGTATGAAAGGCTAGTGACGTCGCAAGCTGCCGTCGCCGCGGCAGCTTGCGCGACAGTAATCATTACCGAGAAACCTAAGTGGTGAGCGCAACGTGCTTCGCACTGTTATCAGGGCGCCTTATCATCAATTATGTGGTTCGGATGCTTGTTTTGTGCTTGCTCTTTATGGAAACGAATGCTGTGTTGTATGTTGTATGCGTGACATGCACTTTTTGCTTCAATCGCTGTAAGTTTATTTTTTTCCACGTGAGGACGCCGACATGAAAAAATTTGACCAACGGGTCATATACCGCTTCGCTGTAGAGCTGGAAGGAAAAAAACGGAAATGGTTTCGGCCACAGACGTGCCGACCCGGTTAGATAAAAAGAAAAAAAAACAAATCACGTGGAGCACAGCAGGTGCACAAAAAGAGGGGAATGAAGGCGTTTTACAACGAATATAAAACCAATTTGGAACCTAGACTTGGATGTGAAAAAACAAGCAATAAAAAAACGTTTAAACATTTCAATGTTTTAATATGTAGCTTTTATCTTCTTTGACTGGGAGTGTATTTTATGCTCATGCCGTGTAGCTCTGTCTCAAGTATTAAACACCGCGACTCATTTTATTAAATGGTATTAGTGTTTTGATACAGGTCCACCTCCAGACGTATAATTTAATAGGCCTCTAATCGTGCATTCTTGTTTGTTTTCTTTTTCGTGCCAAGCTGCATAGGACACAAGCCCGCGCATGAAGTATAGCTCTCGTTTTGCGTTTCATCGTGCCGTCACTAAAGGTTCAAAACAGTGACGGTAGAGGTCATCCCATCTCTTCAGGAAGAAGGCGGACATGTATCTACAGTTCAGAACATATGCTTCGCAAAATAACGATATAAATAAACGTTGCAACGTTTCTGGAAGACCTAGGGGATCAATCAACTACAGAATTTCTTCGAACTCAAGAACCCCTAAAGTGTCCGTATGTTTTGACAAAATTTAGTTATTTATATCTTCTGTTCTTTCTTCACTTTTTATTCTTCTTGTTGGTTCGGCGCTTGTTAACTGTATATTTGCCTTTCGTTCAATTAGTTTCTCTTAGGCTTGCTTGTTTTTCTTTAAGTACGCAAGTAGAGCACCCATGTAAACCATTACTTTGTTTGGCTCTAGAGTTAATCGAGACACGTAGATTATGATAGCGCGTAAAAAAGAAACGTCGAAGAACTCTTTCGAGCATCTTTGTGATTCATTATCAACTGACTTATTTTGACTTTATATTAAATTACATTGGTGTACAATAAACCCCACTGTCTTAGATCGTTCAATCATTACTTCGCGACCAACACATGAAATTTAATAAAAATAAAACTTTGAAATCTTTAACCACTTTCTTAAGAATAATAAGACTAGCTAAAAGATTAACGTTCAACTTCTCCATAAAATAAAGTGAAAATGATTGGGATCACTTGTTTGATAGTTCAGCGACTTGGTTTTTGGTTTTAATCAAAGTTGAGGCGAGGTGCGGAAAAAACTCTAGACTTCGCTGTGACAAGTGGGAGTGGCGAAATTCAGTACCAGATACTACGTTATCTTTTTCAGTTTAATTTTAGAGCAGGAGCAGAAAGTTTCATTTCACGCCTGAAGTTTCTGATTGTCTACGGTGTCACGTTTCTTGCAGAGGATTGTTTTTCGGACTAAAAGAATTAAAGTTGTTTCGAAACTGCCCTCCCTCCACGTGTACCCACAGCGCACGTTGCCGTGTTACATCAATAATGCATCGTTGACTAACGGAACTTCTGGTGCAGACGAGAATATATGGTTCTACAAGAATACAAAATACGCAAGCACGGGTTTTCATCTTATGCTTCCAAGTTGATCGTATCGAGTTGTCTGGGATTCCGGCCGAGACGCTACATAAAT
The DNA here is from genome assembly GCA_037355805.1 of Ixodes ricinus. Classification (NCBI taxonomy): domain Eukaryota; kingdom Metazoa; phylum Arthropoda; class Arachnida; order Ixodida; family Ixodidae; genus Ixodes; species Ixodes ricinus. The sequence continues at coordinate 10,911 of JAZHYW010060224.1, read as the reverse complement.
CAATTGCAGCCATATTTCATATAGTTATACGTCCCTCGCGGCTGGCTCGACGGTGTCTATATCTGGGGAAACTAGATCAATATGAGAACTTGTCAGGGCTACATTCAAAAAATAAAAAAATAAAGGCCGTACGTTTACTTTTTTCCAGAACAAGAAATAGCCAATCGCTTCGTGCAGTAGAAGCATCCCAGCGAATGATGAAGCTCAGAATACGCTTAGGCAAGAACGAGTGCCCTGGTAGCGCAAGTTACCGCCCGTTATGAAGGGCACAGCCGTTAGCATCGATTCACCCATCCATATCCCTTCGCGCAGCGAAATTTTAGATATAACAGTATCGTCAGCTTTGTCGTTCCTTGAGACTCTGTGCTTTGCAAGAAAACGAACCCAAATAGTTTTTTTTTGTAAAGATTGTGTTCAGAACCTGGTTCATATACCCTGACTGCGTCCACATTGAAGCTAAGACGACAGAGCCCGTAGGTATCAGTTAAGAGAAATCAATAATACGAGCTTGCCGTATCAGCAAAATCAACCTCAAAGCTTATTTCTAGGTTTTGTCATCATTGAAGCTACGGGGGCCTAGCCTGTGGATATAAATTAAAGCTTTTAATGCGAGTGCAATAACTGTCCCATGGAGCGAACCGGCATTATCAGCTCTTGAAGCCGCGCCAAACGGCACCTAAATTCCCCTGTCCCATGGAGCTAAACCTGTAGTCTGTAGCAGCGAAATGGAGAATAAACTCCCCTTGCCTGGCGCGCTCCTAGTTTCAAGGAACGCCACTACATGGCGCTACGAGCCCCAGCGCCGGCAAAAGGAACCCGATGGCGCGCGCTCGGCCGATTCTGCTCTTCTGGGCGCCGACGGACATGGCGCCGCCTCAAGCATCTATATCGTGGGCGGCCGCAAGAGTCCGCGGAACAGTCCGCGGCGTTCAATTGGGCATTCATGCTTTCGCACTCACAACTCATAAGAAGTGCTTAGGTGTCCTCTTTGTTCAGTGCTGTGCCCATAAACTAGTCATGTGGTAGCGTAGTAGCGGTGAGAAGCTCGCTAGGGGCGCTTCTGTATCCGACGCGGGTTACAGAAGCGGCCTAGCTCTTCTGTAATCTAAAACATAACCCGCGCGGTTACGTTTTAATTTCATAGTGCATTGCACGTACATGCGCCAGCAGGAAAAGTTGAATCCTCACTCTGGGTTGTGAAAAACTTCCATCAGGCGGTGATACCCAAACTTCTCGCTGCGAATATGGAGCCGAGCACTAAGGATTAGGTATCAGTTGGCATTTTCATGCTTGATTTCACTTGCGTGTATTTATGTTCTGGCACATCTGTGTGTTTTGTGTATATGTTTGTGTTCTCTCGTCTGTACCGTTCACTGCGTAATACGCGCGTATTCAACGACCACACGCGCGTGGGCGTACGTATTTTTGTGCTAAGTTACTATCAGGGAGGTAAAAACGGGACCAGAGCGCGGCAAACCCTTGGCACTGACATGGGCGGTCCCGAGGAAAAAGAACGAGAAAGAGAGCGACACAAGGGCGGAGAAAAAATTCAGACGAAAGGAGGCATGTTCGTTTTGCCGCGACGAGTTGAAGTTGCTCGAGCGCTTGTCAACTTTACTTAGTTTTACACAGTGCGCGATTCTGGTGTTTTCAAGCAAAGTAAGATAAAAAAAGAACAAGGTACAGGCCTCGCAGGTGATATTTTGTTATTTCGTTGTGCATATTAGGACGTCGCCAGCGATATATGGGACCATCGGGACCGCCAACTGGGACCACCGATGTCCGCGTGCACGCCCCGCCGTTTCCATGCAGCCCCAGTGCATTGTACTTTTTCCTCTGGATTATTTTATTAACTCTATGGGTACTACGTCGGGCTTCATTAACTGTAACACGCAAACTACAGAAACCCCTCACCACCAGCGCCACCTAGAAGGTACTTTCCGAAACACTGCGGCAGCTCGGTACACTGAAAAGCACTATTTCACGCCGGAATCACAGCCAGATATGTATCACGTTCCGTTGTTGAAGAACACACAATATGTGGCGCTGGCATGCAGCAAAAGACTCCACCGGTCATGTGTTTCAGCAAACAAAGCGCTGCATAATACTTCCGCGAACAACTCTCGTCCATGTTTGGTGTGTGTGCCGCTTGGGGCGTTTCGGAGACCCACCAACGCTGACGTCATGGTCAGGCCTTATCTTATATCTGGCATTGACACGGGCCAGCAAGCAAGTGCGTTGCTACTGCCAGGCTCCAAATATACTCTCGACTCAAAGATTAGCCTCTACCGGAAGCGTATTCGGAAAAGATTGTCAATTAAGTCAACGGGCCGATTTCGGTACTCTGCATGATGGGCACGTCTTTTTATGGACGACACATCGACCGGTTTACGGGAAGGAAAGGGGGGGGGAGAATTGCATTATGCAATGCAAGCATGGCGCTTTGCATTGCCTAATGCCACAGCGCAAACTTCATTTTTACGTCTAAACGGATGTTCCGCCTCATCATTCGTTGAGCTGATTTCCTCGATCGCAATGATTGGATCTTTTAGTGTTTTGCGGGTAAGATAGACGCGCCGGCATTTCTTAGAGTGTAGATACACATCTTTTGCACAAACATTTTCACCACACAATTGATACAATGCATTCAACACAGATCACACACAAATACGACGAACACACGTGACACGTTTACTCTAATCACTCCAATCGCTAACTCCCTTGACTGCCCATGAGCCATTTTATTCTGACCATTTAAGTGCGCAAACTTGTCATCGTGTATCACCACGTCAGTGAAAAATGTTACAAATATACTGCTGTTTTCGCACCAGTATCCTTCCTCAGACAAAGTTTTCAAACGAATCAAGGCTTCTATCTCCTAGTAGAAAACAAAGGTAAACATGGCGATCATTTGCGACAGTCGATAAAACAACCTCCCCCACCGGTTCCCAGCATCCATGTATTGGCTTCCCCGCATAGCAGCCGCAAAGCAGCTTTCTCGTCGATCACGGCAATCAAGAATTAAAACGAATGCGGTCGCCGTCCGCGAAAGATTGCTTCCTTGTCGTCACCCGTGGCGAACAAAGGCTGTTATTGACAACGAGTACGACGGCAGCTGCACTCCTTTCGCGCGTTGCGCGACAGAAATGCACTCAAAATAATACCCCATGCAACTCGCATCTTAATTTGTGTGTAGTCAACTCATGCGTGCTCGTGTTTCTGGTGAAGATATAAGCAAATTCAAAAGACTCGTAGAATGCCAAAACATTTTTTTCATTAGGCCTAAAACGAGATGCACTATTTACGACGTACATCAACGGTTGTGACCGTGCACTGTCACGACCAAAGACAGTTCAATCAGAATCATTCAACCACCGAGCACACACAGACAGTGAAGAAGACGTTCTCAGTGTCAAGTAGGAGCGAAGCAGCGAAGCTTCTAGACGGCGAAACCCATGCCATTGAACCGGCCAAACGATCGCGGTCGAGCGGCGGATCCTCGGAGCAGTCCACGTCCACGCACACACTCGTCCAGTCCAGCGCACGAACGTTAGCTATGCACAGCAACACGGGAACACGAGAACAGCTCATGACACATGGCAAAAACGGCAGGTTAAGATCGCAGAAATGAGCTTTTCGCAAACTCCGATTGGCGCCACGGATGTATGCTAGGGGCGGTACTGTTTATATCGGGCGGTAGCTTGCGCCACCTAGTCAAGTTTTACGTAATTCAATTCTCATTAGATAATTCCCTCCAGTCTTCCGATATCCTCTTTGTCATTAAAATGCACTTCTTATCCATTCTCCCATTCTGGTCGGCGAACCCCAGCGCTCCGGCCAAATCCGTCACCCTTCCGGGAAAGAGGGGGGGGGGGGTGCTAGTTTTGCGCACCTTAACACCACATATTCTATAGTCTCGTCTTCCCCTTGGCATACTGCACACCGCGTATTCATTTCCTCATACTTTGTTCTATATGTCCTTGTCCTCAATACTCCTGTTCTGGCCTCGAATAACAACGAGCTCGCCCATGAATTATCATACCAACGTTTTTTCTTTAGTTCCTGTTTTCGTCCCCTACACATAGTTGAAGCTAATTTTCCCTGCACTCTTTCCTCCCACATGTTAGTCTCGGATTTTTTTACTTCCTTTTTCAAAGGGGTAGTCTGTTCTGCATCCACACTTGACGGTTGGTATTTTAATTTTAGTTTTCGGGTTCAGTTTGTTCATTTAGTGTTCAAACTTTTCATGTATAGATGGTTATATACTTTCTCGCCCATCATGCATCCTCAATTGTGTCTAGTCTTTGTTCAGATTTCAACTTTCTGATTGCCTCTCTAGCCTCGAAAGATGCCCCTGCCCGTTTCTCCCTGCACTCCTTCATTTGGTGTATTCCCAAGCGCCCCCAAGTGTCAGTCTGCCCACGCTCTTCTACCGGGTCTCTAACCTCGTCTGGAACTCACAATTCATGCATAATACCGCATTGCCAAAAGACAACCCCGGTACATGACTCCTTACCATATTCCCTTGAACAACTTTATAGTTAATTGTAATTCAATAGTGCCCTATCGCTTCATAAATTCTGCATTCCCTTTTCCTTTCTTTAGCATATTTTCTTCCTGATCTTCTAAGTAATGTTTTCCTCATTCAGAGATAGTCTTAGGTATTTATACTTCTCTACGTGCTCTTAAAAACGTCTTAAATTTTCAGTGGGTCCCCCTACTTATCGTTATAAACCGAATTCCTGAGGCTTTAAGGCAGAGAGTTTTCCTCTTTACAGGTCTTAATCAGCTCCTGTAACTTATCCCTCTCCCTGCCAACAGTACAATGTTGTCTGCGTAGAACATTCCTGGTATAACTTGGTTTACTTTTCCTCCTCTCTCCGTATATAACATATCAAAACCTAACGTGAATTTTTCTCATTTTCTTGTTCATTCTACTCAGGTATATCTTAAAAGGTAGTGGTGATAGGGCACGAGCCTGCCTGAGTCTTCGTTTTATTTCTAGCGGTTCCGTAATTTCTGCAGCCCATGTTATAACAACGTTATTAATTGTGTACACCTGTTGTAAAAGCCTCATCATGTGTGCATTTAAATCGTACTCTCTCAGCAGTACCCAGAGTTTTTTCTGACTCCAATTCAGTACGTACCTTTAATGTCTAAAAATTCTATCCATAACGTTTTTTTCTTTTTTTCATTCGTGCCATCTTTATACGTTGAGTTCTGATGAATCTCGATCTCTTCGGAATTCGTTCTGCAGCTCACCTAAAACGTTTTCGGCCCATTCTTTCATTCGTCTTTTACTACCTGCATCGCTAGTCTGTACCGGTCCGAAGTTACTGTTATTGGGCTGGATGATGTTATGTTATTCTTATTTCCCACTGCATTTATATAGTAATCTCATTCTGCTTAGGTTCCAATCATTGGGTACCTCCCTCCCCTCCCCATCATTATTTGATAAGTTGACTGTCTTAACTTTAGTTTGCTTTTGTTCCTAATGTCTTGACTAGTCTCCTTCCTATGTCATCTGGTCATGTCGCCGTTCCAGCAGGAACTTTACTTTCTGCTCTGTCCCATTCCCTCGTGGTCATCTCAGTTGTCTCGCTAGTGTTCTAGTCTCGTGTTGCTGTTTGTGCTCTCTAATCTCGTTCCGTTCAAGATCTGCGAATGTTGCCTCGATTGTTCGTCTAATAAATTACGTTTCCTCCTCGCCCTTTACACTTATCCCCTCTTGTGTGGCCAATGAACGCTGGAACCTTTTGTTTTTCTTCCTGCGCATTAATGTGCTCCCAGAACCTTTTTGTTGCATTCCGATCATTTTGATTTACTTCCATCATCCACTGCACTGCAGGTCTACCGATCGTGGCCTGGATAAGAGCAGATGCCTCTCTTTTCTTTCCTGTAACGTATTTCATTTCGATGCTACCTCAACGGGTGTATCCCCTCTTTCTTCGCCCATCTGTGTTCTCCTGAGGCCTCTCGTCGCCCTGCGATGGCCGCCTTAACTTCACTGTCCCACCAGATTTTCGGTCTGTGTTTCCTTATCCTTCTTCCTCTTTGTTTGATTTTGAACTTCTCTAAATCTTTTTAAAAGTGTTTATTAAATCGTCACATGTCCATTCTCGCTCCTGTTGTCTGGATACTATAGTCTGAATTCGTTCTGAAACTTCTTGTAGTTGGGCATCTGTTAGGGTCGATATACTTCCTCGTTCAATAACTTGTGTCTCTAGTTCTGCTATACCACACTTTATTTTAGGTCACTTATGATCACTTCCTAAGCTTGTCGTATCTTGCTCATCTATTTCTATGTGTCCTAAGTTGTTATATAATTTTCTAGACATTAGACAGTAATCAATTGTTCAGTGCGAATTGTTTCTCTCCCACGTTATTTTTCCGTCACATTTTGCTTGGGCGTTAACAAGGACTAGATCAAGAACATCGCAGTATTCTTCTAGCATCTTCCCTGTAGAATCTGCATTTCCGTCGAGGTCTTCTAAGTGTACATTCATCTCTCGTAAGAAAACTATTTCCCGTTTAGTGACAATTTCTCTAACATCTTTGGAAATACATCTCAAGTGATGTGCATTTCCCTCTCTTGAATCAGTTCCTGTCTTCAGATATACAAATCCTAAGAGAGTGTCTAACCCGATAATATTACCTTTTAACCCCATGTGTTTTCTGCAGCTTCCTCACCCTTTCCAGCCTGTGCTTTCACTAGCGCTCCCAATCCGCCTCCTTTTCGTTTCCTTCACATCGATTGCATCCCACCCAAAAATAACCTGCCATGTAGGGTGGTCCCTCCCTATCTCTAAGATGCGTCTTTCCCAATCCATATACTACGAAATCTTCATAATTTAATTGGTCCGCAATCTCTTCCCCTTCATTCTATTTCGGTCCCCCTGCATGTTTATAAATCTCTATATTGAGCTGCTTCTTTTTTATTGTTCTGCAAGGTTTCCTCCCAACCTTCTCATTTGCATTTGAGCCAGGCACCGGAAGGCTCTGCGGCTTCCTAAAAAGCCCTTGCTATACCGCCCATCCTTCGCCCCACCCGCATCCCCGTCAGTTCCCTATAGTGGATGCGTCTCGGCTGAACGGGAGGGAGGGGGTCGGATCTTTCCTGGTATACCTCCCTGTTCACATTCATGACCTCATATCCGTTCTTAAACCTTAATCTCTTAATGGTCCTGTTAGCCTCCTGGACTGCCCTCTCTGTACCTACTCCTCGGCCTCTTACCTCTGGGACGGTGCACATTACAATGTGCACCATCCCAGAGGTTATGACCGTCAACTGCCTCACACCGTCCTCGATGTCTGTGGCCAGGTCCCTTCCCCTTCTACCTAGGACGTCATTCAATGCTGCATGTACCATCACAAGGTTTTCCTCCCCCTTGTTCACAGTCAACATTTCTTCTGCCGTGTCCATCACCTCCTTCATTCCCCTGCCTGGAAGGGCTGCAACCTTCACTTTTCCATCTCCCCTAACTCTGGTGGCGATCCGCGAAAAAGTCAAATTGGACGATTAGTGTTTATACAGCGTAAAGTCGGTCTGCCAGGATGGGGCGACACTAGTTTATACTCTAGATGAGCAATTTTGCCAGTGCAGTACGACTGCTAACCTGGGGACTTTAACGCGCTCACGCAGTAGTGATACACGACCGCACGCCGGTCCGATGTTCATCCAGATCGAAGCGGGCAGGGATGGGGTTCGAACAGAGGATCCCTGGGTTCTGTAGCGCGAGCTTCGCTCCATGCGCGTCGAGCTGGGTGTGCGCTTTGGCCCATCGACCACCGATCCCCCTCTGGCGATCCCCGCTTTGCACCTAGACAAATTAGAGCTCCCTACCACCAACACTCTCTGCCCACTTCCTTTTTGTGTTTCCTGCATCGCAGGTTTGGTGACTGACGGAGTAGGGGGCTGCTGTTTGCACCACCGTACTGTACAGCGGCCTCGCTGCCTTTGCCGCCAAACTACTGTCTACGTCCTCTGTCCTCTCGCTCTCTACAACTGGCACTGCATCAACTGCTCTTCTTTCCGTCCTCTGTATCTTTATCTCCTGCAGCTCATTTCCCACCCTTTCTAGCTCCTTTTCCACTGTTTCTCACCCTTCCTTCTTCTTCGTTAACCTCACCTCCAGTTGCCGTTCCATTGCTTTATGTATATCTTTGTTGGACCTTTGCGTCGCCTTCACCTCCTCCAGCTGACATTGCCAAAACTCCTCTAGCACATCTTGTTTCTTTTTCTCTTTGCTCAATTCCGTTTGCATATCCTTTAATTCCCCTAGCTTAACCGCCCAGTCTCTTTCTATCCTCTCAAAATCTACCCCAAGATTTTCGTGTTCGGTCCGCTTCTCCCCCTCCTCCATGAACTCCCCTTAAGCTCCTCAAACAAACGCTGGCCATCGGCCAATCTACTTGTCGTGCAATGTAGCCAAGCTTTCCTTGCGAAATAAAAACATATTTTATAAGAATACAAAAAAAAAAAAATCCGAGGACACCTAAGCACTTTTTCTGAGTTGTGAATGCGAAAGCATAAATGTGCAATTGAACGCCGACGAGCACTCCTCGGAGCCCTCGGCGACGAGAGGAGCAGAAGCTGCCGCAGCGGCGGCGGGAGTGGGCCGCAACATGGCTGAAAGCAGAGCGTAGTACACGTGATACAGTGTTTCCCCCCTCCGGGCCTTTGGGGCAGCCGCGCAGAGCACGTCCTCTCTCTCTTACCGGGCGCTGAGAGGGCTTCCGCGAGGGTGGCGTTCCTTGGAGCTACGTCCCAGCCATTGTAAGAGCCGTTCCGCGGAGGGGAGTTCCCTGCCTTTTTGGCGCGGTTACGGCGCGGAGGGAATTTCTCTGCCGTTTTCAATGGTTACAGACAGCGCCGGCTCTGCTTCATGGGATAGTTAATGCTTGCGCATTAAGAAAACAAAACAAAACAAACAAACAGAAAATAGAATGAACCTTTTCGTTGTTGGAAAAGTTTGTAGCCCTTGCTACGATGCTATTTCTACCCCACTTAAAACCAAAATGAAAATATAAACGCATCCGAAAACATTTAAAGGCGAAAAAGTCTAAAGCCGCATGGCCATGGCATCAACAATGGCTGCCTCCTGGCTACGCCGCTCGCAGCAGCGCTGGCTTCCACGACGTGCTGGAACGGACGCTGCGATCGTCCCCTCCTACAATCTTTGATGCTACGATTGTGTGTGAATACCTCCCCCCACGTTCTGAAACAGCAAGTGTGTCGCTAACGGTGGCCATCGGCATGCAGCAGACGCCGCCATCTTGTCGGCGCGTTTGGGGTTGTAAATAGCTAGTAAAAAGGTAGTAACGGCCAGAAAAAGGGAAGTTAGGGCTGCAGTTACTAGCTTTTGCTAGTTCTTTTTTTTAAAGAATATATTTCAACTTGGAACAGAGCGCAGGTTCTGACTGGCCTGATGCGATGGCGTGTCCTATTCAAGTTGCACTGAACTCCCAATACAATATTGTCTATTTGTGGCTGGATAAGACACGTAGATTCCAAATACTTCCCCCCCCCCTCCCACCCCACCCCCGCAAGAAAAAAAAATATAGCCGCAATTTTTACTTCGCGGGTCATATTTCGAGTTGAAAGCGATCACGTGAAAAGTTCGTGGAAAGTTCGATTTTGTGTGAAGTTAGTGTGTAACATTCGTGTCCTATATATACAGGCACTTACAAAATGTCTTTTTTTAAAAATGAGTGTTCCATGGAGATCGCGTGTTCCGTGCACATACATTTGTCTTGCTGTTTTTTTACTTTATTTAGCGCCAACAGGTCTCTATGTATTTAGTCTTCTTTATCTCTTTCTACGTGGATGTGTGAATATACCTGTGCATCTGCGAGAGTCAGCGCGTAAATATGGAGACGTTAGTAAGAAAAAAAACGAATTCTTCCGGCTTGTCTTTTTTTTTTTAGTGTTACCTTTTACAAAAATATTATATTGCCACGAGGAAAAAGGAATACAGGTTCTTCCGGGTACAGTGGCAAACACAGCGCTTTGCTGTCGCGGCCACTGCACTCATTTTCGCCCCTACCAAAAATACCAAAACGAAGGCAAAACAAAAAAGAAATATGTGCGCAGGGTCCTTTAATTATTTCCTCGCGGATGATTTACTCCGACCATACATTGTTTCCGGTCCGCGAAATGTTCGTGCCAGCAATTCCTTTATAATCGCACCGTTCATACCTTCCACAGCTCTTGACTGCTTTTTATTTTTTTATATAAATATTTTCGTTGTGTCGTTTTCTATCCGTACGAAAATTCTCTCTTATTTCCGGTTCAACTGGAGCCCAAGTCCTTAACAAACGACGTCTCCGCGCTATCGAAAGCAAAGCGAGGAAAAAAAATATTCCTATCGCGATAAGAACTTCCAATTTCCACCTAGCACCTTCGAAAAAAGAAAAAAAAAAGAAAGAAATACGGTTGAGAACAGAAAGTAAAAGAATACAATAGTTTCCCTAAGTTTCTCTGGAGTGCCTCATTTGCATGTGATTGCCACGGGGGCTACATTCTTCTACTCTTCTCTCCATGCAATGCGTGCAGGAACTCGTTGCGATCGCGGATGCACACGGGAGTGCTTCAACATTACTACGCGTTTACTGCAGTGACGAGTGTGTGTACCTACGGCGGAGCAACACATCTGTAGTCACTGGCGTCCTAAGAAACGTAAGATGCGTCTTCTTACGTTCACACTCCCTGCTTCGTGATTGGCTCTTCCACGTTCTTATTTGTTAATGCCACAATCTGATTGGGCGAGGAGCGATAACGCGATGCTCGAGTCTGGCCACGCTCCGCGTCTCTTAAGCTGTCAATCACTATGCGCAGTCGCAAGTTCGTCTGCGTCTTTTGCAGGGGTTGTGGTTGACGTCAGAACGACGCCGAGCTCTGATTGGTTCTGA